>PVJS01053699.1:0-13205 GCA_004027185.1 Glis glis
GCACATGATGTACATACACAAACCTATAAGACTCAATCACTATCCGGAGCATGAAAGGGAGGGAAGGGGGAGGGAATAGGGTGGGATTGAAGGGAGGGCTAAATGTGCAATGATGTTCATACCCTGACATATATCAAAATGTATAATTACAATGCACCAATAAATGAACATAAAAAGTTAAAAAAATAAAAAAATAAAATTGTCCTAAAAAAAAAATTGTGTATCAGCTGGGCATGGTGGCGCACGCTTGTAATCCCAGTACTTGGGAGGCTGAGACTGGAGGATCTGGGTTCGCGGCCAACCTCAGCTACTTAGTGAGGCCCTCCACAACTTAGTGAGACCCTGTTTCAAAATAAAGAATAAAAAAATAGGGCTGGGGGTGTAGCTTGGAGGTAGAATGCACCTAGGTTCAATCACCAGTACCGCAAAAAAAAAAAGAAAAAAAAGAAATTGTATATCTATTGCTATTTTATTAAGAAATTTAAACCTAACTTTTGACTTGCATTTTATTGAAATGCCTATTAACATTAATACATCTGGTTGGTCAATTTTGTATTTGTTTTATAAGGTAATGCAAATTAATTTATGCTTTCATTCATTGCCTTAAACCCTTCAGAGTATACTGAATTGCTCAGCACATTTGTCAACTAAATATTTATTAAAGGCCTACTTTCTTGTTGTTTTTGTTTGCATATGTTTTATCCTGTAATTTCAAGGACTTTAAGGAGAACACTCCTAAACCAGGAATGATGGCACACATCTGTAATACAGTACTTGGGAGGCTAAGACAGAAGGATCACAGGTTCAAGGTCAGCCTCAGCTAATTGGTGAGACCATCAGCAACTTAGTGAGGCCCTATTTCAAAATAAAAATAATAAAATAGGGCTGGGGTTATAGTTCAGAAGTAGAATGTCCCTGGGTTCATTTCCTAGTGTCACAAAAAAATAATATAAAGAATAATCTTTTCAAAATATTTCAATTTGAAAGATGAATTAGTTAGCTATTGCTGTGAAACAAACTATTCTATATGTCGGTAGCTTAATATAATATCTAACAATTTCTCACAAGTCAGTAGGTCAAGTGCATACCTTTTCTAATTTCAGCTCTCTTTGAGGTTGGCAGTAAACTATGGGCCAGTTAAGTAGTTCTGCTGACATTGAGACAATGGGCTGTCTTAAATTTTGTGTTGAACAGTTAGCAGGTCTAGAATTATGTCAGTTAGAACAGCTGGATTCTTCACATAATGTCAGCAAGAAAATTTTTTATAGATTTTGTGGGGGAAAATAGTTGTTCATATAAACATATATATATGTATATATATATATATACACACACACACATATATATACACACACATACTTTTATTTGTGCATTATAGTCTCACATCATAAAGTAATTCACAGTGATAGTGACTTACATGCACACAGCACTCGAACTTTCCCTTGGCTTTTTTCCCACTCCCCCCTTCCCCATACGAGATATTGAGATTGGCATGGATATTTTCATATATGTACATAATGTCAGTGGAAATGTTTCCTGCATTAATTCTCCTCCCTCCCACTCCCTTCCCAAAACCACTTCTCTCGCTCCACTGGAGTTTCTCCTCCTTTATCTAAAGTCCCTCTTATATCCCAATTACTCCCTAGCTTCTGCATAAGAGAGAAAACATATGACCTTTCACTTTCTGTGACTGGCTAATGCCACTTAATATTCTCCAGGTCCATCTATTTTCCTGCAAATGACATAGTTTTGTTCTTTATTTCTGAGTAGAATTATATTCCATAATTTTGTGAATCATTCATCTGCTGATGGACACCTGAGTTGATTCCATCATTTGGTTATTGTGAATTGTGCTGCTATGAACATGGATATGCATGTATTACTATCGTATTCTGATTTCAGTCCCTTTGGAAAGATACCCAGGAGTGGTATAGCTGGATCATATGGTGGATCCATTCCCAGTTTTCTGAGGAATCTCCACACTGATCTTCATAGAGGCTACACTAATTTGCAATCCACCAAAAGTGTAGAAGAGTTCCTATTTCCCCACATCCTCACCAGCATTTATTGTTGTTTGACTTCTTGATGATTACCATTCTAACTGCAGTTAGATGGAATTTCAGTGCAGTTTTAATTTGCATCTCCCTGATTTGTAATGATTGATGTTGAACATTTTTTCGTGTATGTATTGGCCATTTGTATTTCTTCTTTTGTGAAATGTCTATTTAGTTCAATTGTCCATTTGTTGATTGGGTTATTAGTTTTTTTAGTGTTAAGTATTTTAAATAATTTGTATATTCAAGATATTAGTCTTCTATTATAGGGATAGCTGGCAAATATCTCCTGTTCTATAGACTCTCTTTAGACTCTTGATGGTTTCCTATGATGAGCAAAAACTTTCTAGTTTAATGCTGTTCCATTTATTAATTCTTGTTTAATTTCCTGAGTTTTGGGGGGTCTTATTGAGGAAGTTTCTACCTGTGCCTATATGTTGGAGTGTTGGGCCTATGCCCTCCTCTCGTAATTTCAAAGTCTCTGATCTAATTTCTAGGTCTTTGATTCATCTTGAGTTGACTCTTGTGCTGGGTGAGAGGTAGGGATTTAATTCCATTTTTCTACAAATGGATAACCACTTTTCCCAACACCATTTATTGAAAAGGCTATCTTTTCTCCAACATATGTTTGTTTTTTAAAAGCCAAGTTTTAGGCAAGAGTGTTATACAGCAACAGCTGACTGAAACTATTTAAGTAAAACGTGCTGCAATAACAAAAATATTTGTCTTTGACTCCATGATGTTCAGTGGGAAGAAGTTGAAAAATTGGAAAGTTTATCAATTGAAGGCTATGGAATTGTAAAGAAAATGTTGTTGGAGGCAGGCAAAATGGCAACCATTGTTAGGTAGTAGCAAAGCAATTGGAAATGCTATCACTAGGAAAATTGAAAAATGGAAACTTGTATGTAATGCACATTTGAGTTTCACTATGGGAATCTCCAGGTGAAATACTGAAAATGCCAGTTAATTGCTTCCGGCTGTGTCTGATAACTATAAGCATGAAGCCTGAAGACAGTGGCCAATTCGTGCTCATAAGGTAGTAAAGTAAATAAATAAATAAATGAAGCCAGGTCCTATTAGTTAAGAAAATAGTTTCTCATTTGCAACTTCCCAATCCCTTCTCAAGGGCAGAAAGTATTTCTTAACATTTAATTAGAAAAGCACTTAGCATAATGCCTTGTGTATGTATGCAGTAATAGAACCTCAGTTAGTAATTCTTAAAGAAATTAATGTGATGGGCCCAGACTTCAGTTTTTTAACTGCAAAGCATTAAAGTTGAAGGAAGGCTGGATGAGAAATTTCTCGAAGTCTCTTCAAATGTCTAAGACATAATTCTGGCTGGAAACTGCAGGGATGTCTTGAGTTTTTTTTCATTTTGGCTTTGTCTCTTCTAAAGCTTCATTCATTCATTCATTCATAGACTCTTTCAATAGACACTTATTAGGACATTCTAGTATAAAGTGGTCAGGAAAGAAAAACATGTAAAATTCAAAAGCTTGCTATTATGCCTGCATTCTAAAAAAGGGAGACAATCATGCTATAAGTGCTCAGACAGAAAATTGAATGCCTAGCTGTGCTTCTGAGCATCAGAATAGAGCTAAATCATACCTTCAATGCTATTGTTGAATACTCCAAAGAGGCCTATGGCAATCTAAAATACTGCACGAATTTTATCTTAAAATTTCGTTTAACTTTGCCTAATGACCTATAAATATATAAGGTGACTTTGCTATGAATATGTTTAAATAAAAGTGTGACCTTTCTTTAAGTCACAGAGTGTATAACACAAAAAAGGCAATAATTTTACCTCAGAAATAAATAAATACCTCATTCAGATAATATCTTCTGTGTTCCATTTTGCAGTATATACTAGAATGCAGAAAGGAGAAAGTAGAACATAAAAATAATGATAAAATGTATTGATTACTTGAATATTAACCAGAGTTCCTAATATGTTTTCTATGTAAAAGTGGTACTAGGAATTGAACCCAGGGACATTCTACCTCTGTGCTACAGCCCTAGTCCTATTTTATTTTATTTATTTATTTATTTATTTTATTTTGAAGCAGGGTTTTCTTAAGCTGGCCTTGAACCTGTGATACTCTTGTCTCAGCCATCCAAATACTGGAATTACAGGCGTTTACCCCCGTGGCCAGCTGTCTAACAAATATATTAATTAGTTATTATTACTACCATTTTATGGATCAGAAAAATGAAGGAGAGGCAGGAAAGCATATAAGAAATAATTGAATGAGAAATCTGAACTTAGGCAATAAGATTTCAGAGTTTACCCAGAAGATATTCAATTAAACTTTCTATTTTTTATCAACTTGTCATAATGCAATAAAAATTCATTACAGGTTTTGAGCTTAGATATAACACAAGGAGATTTGAATTGAGAATCAATTAAAAATAAAATCAATGGTTCTACAAGTTAAAAAAAAAAGCAATGATGGAAATATGTATTGTCAAAACAGATTCCACTTACTTTCCTTATTTGTTTTCTTTTTTTAGGGCTGTGACAATGTGTGTATTCAATGAAGAGCTCCAGTTCCATGTGTGCATAGAATCAGTACATAATGGTCCCACTACACAAATGTTGAAACACAGGAGCAGAAAGTGTTCTGAAGTAGGGAAGAGATCAGTTTTGGAAATGCTGTACTTGAAAAATATTGAAATTATTAGGCCATGATCCACAAGAAAATAAAAGGGAGAGACAGGAGCCTAGCATGCCAGACCATTTTGGCTCTATTTGCATATCACAATCTGAAAGAAGTAAATGAAAGGACAAAAAAAAATAGGGTGAGAAAAGGTGGGGTGCAGGATCTGCAAAGTGTGAAAAACCTAAAAAAGTCATATAGTCATTGAACCATGGTCATGAATGTCTACACACTTTAGAATATAGGGTAAGGAAGAAGTAAAACATATCTCCTATGATTTTGAATAATACTAGTGATATTGGATTATACATTTGTATTAATGTGATTGTATATTGTTAGTAACAAAAATACTTGACAATATTAAATTGTTCACTGAGGAAAGATACAAAAACCCTATAGTTCAAGTATTTTTCTCTAAAAACTACTTCAAACCATAATGCAATAATGCATAATCCAATCAAAACTAGTGGACACCATAAGTCCACATTAAAACACAAATAGGGAGCAACAGACAAGAAAAGAAGATTAGCAGTATATTTAACTATTAAAATTATCAGACATGTTATGAAACAGCCAGACTTCCTATATAGAATCAAATAAAAGCCAGTGGAAAAAATTTAAGCAGGCTGGAAAGCATAAAAATTAATTTAAGTTTTTAAATTAAGAAACAAATGGAAAGAAAACATGGATTATCAAGAATTTACTAAATTTTTAAGAAAAAATAATCTTCATAAATTTGTGTATCATCTTTGTGGAGGATCATGCTAAATTTTTTCTGTCTTGTTTTAATTTTAATATATGTGCCATCAAAGTCAGTATAAGAGAACAATCTTAACACTGATTAAGTGAAAACCAAGTAACAAACTAGATAAATTTCACAGATGACACAGTCACTGAATGCTGATTTTTAACAGTAAAAAAAAAAAAATGGAAACCACAGAAGAACTCAATATCTTTGAATTTTTTGAAGCAAAATAAAGAGCTATGTCTGTGCCGGTTTGGGGAAAATTGCTCTGATATTAAATTCTAATAAAATGTAAAAGGCAGTCAATCAGGCAGGGAGAGGCAATAGCTCTGTTACATTCCAGGAGCTCACCCTCCCTTCTTTTCTGTCCCTTTGTTCTAAATGATTAACCCATAGTAAGAATATAAAGACAAATAAAGTCTCTAACCTTAGAAGCACGCAGAGAATTAAGAGCACCATAGAGGCAGTTAAGGCTTTAGCCCTAAAGATCACAGTGACTCTGCCTAGCACATTTTAAAACTGTAAAGATAGCAAGGGCCTTATGCCTTGCTCTTAGAGATTACACGCAACAACACTGGCTACAGCTAGTGCCTCTGTTTACCTCGTATTCTTTGTGACTCGGTCTCAGTATGAGAAAGGCAAACTCCATGAGTTACATCAAAGTGCCCATAGTTGATAGACAACCAATACAATAGGGGTAAAAACAAGGTAGATTAGTGACCTCTGCACTTAGTAAGTGCACTTAGTAGACAAGAAGGCACCACCTGCCTAAGGAATAAGTTATGCCTTAGAAATAAGTTACTAGTTCATTGCCTTGGTAATGCTGATAAAACCATACCAATGTGAAAATTGTATTTAAGGGACCGGGTCAGAGGGAGGGGCAGAGTTCCACTTTCGGGTTCTCCAGTGTGTCTTCCAGGCACACTGCTTTTTCCTCTTTTCTTCTATTTCCTACTGACTTTGTAATAAAATTTTGTTAAAGCTGCAACCAAGCTGCCTGTTAGTTTTAATTCCCCTCTTCAGAAAATCTGATCTGAATTGAAGGGAAAGAGCCCACAGTGCCACTCTCACCATAACAATGTCCATTAAACATATTTGGTAAAATAACCATGAGATAAAGACATTATCTGACTAGTGAAAATGTTAGAGATTGCTGTTATTGAACTTATTGAATAGAGTACAGTTTTCTTTATAGAGTTTTCTTCATAAAGTCTTTACTCAAAATTCAATTTAGTTTACAGATATATGAATTTTTAGATTATTTTTCTAATTATGATTTTAAACTAATAGATGTATTTCATCTAAATTTTCAAGTTTGTTGCCAAAAAAATTATTCTTAATATTCCTCACTGTTCTTTCATTGACCCCAACATCTATACTAATATTTTCCATTTTATTCATGGTAATGATTTATGTTTGCTCTCCTTTTTCTCAATTAGTCTTAGAGGGGTTTTCATGATATTCATCATTTTGCAACTGAATACATTTGCATCAGTGATAATGACTACTAAGACTATTTTTTATTTCAATGCTTTCTAATTTTTTTTAAAAAAATCTTATTTTTTTCTTGTTTAATTTTTGAACATAAATTTCTGTTCTTATTTTTGGTACTTGAGTTAGAAGCTTAGATCATTGGATTTGAATTTTGTTCCCTTCTAATGAAGGCATTCAATGCTGCAAACTTCTTCAAGCTATTATTTAATTTAAAGGTATTAAGTAAATACAAAATTGTATTCTGAGGAGGTGAGAGTGACTGCCAGTAACATCTGTCATCCGATTGATGGGCAGGGTTGATTCCACTGGTCTGGCTAGCGAGGTGGGAGTCCCCTTCCTCCCTCACAGCTCCATATGTGTGCATTCTGGAGCTGCATGCCCCTTTAAGAGGAGGGACTTCCCTGGTAGAGAAGCACTGTTCTTTGATCAAGGGTATATGAGTGCTCCTCTGCTAGAACCTCGAAACACAATTTAACTATCATACCTTCTTGTGGAGGTAAACATTTAGAAATTATAAAATAGCTTCCTTTAACTTTGTAATATTTTTCTTTTAAAGGATCCCTTCACCTTTTTGTAATAAATCCTTACCAGTTGGTTTGTATGCAAACTCTTTTTATATGTTTACTTCGGACTGCCAGACATTGTTTTATTTAATATTTATTTGTTAAGTAGGATATAGTTAATTGAGCTTTATTTTTAATCCAATCTCACAACCTACTGTGTTTTGCTTGGAGTGTTTATACATTTAATGTTTAATATGGTTACTTATGCACTTTTGTTTAGATCTACGATTTTGTTATTTGCTATCTGTCTTGCTTAATTCCTTTGTTATTGATGCAATTTTTTGTTTTGTTTTATTTTCTCTTATTTTTTCTATCCTACCCTTTATTTTTCTACTTTAATCAGGTGTTCTAATTGTACAATTTGTTTTTATTAATATTTTTTGCAATTTTTAGCATCACTGTATTTAGCAAATACCCTGTAAATCATCAGACACATCTGTAACAAGTTTACCTTAAGTTTGTTTTCATATCATAAGAAAAAAATATATGCTAGGCAAGTTTTCTACTACTGCGCTACACCTCCAGCCCTTATAACTATATAAAGTTTGGGGATTTTTTAGTGTTCCAAAAGCAAATATATATGGAATGTACTTTATCAAGTCTCTTTCTATTATTAAATAAATCTTTTGAAAAGAATAGAATAAACTTTTCATTCTTATTTGTGTATATAAATTGTACAAACAAACAAAATCAAGATATGTCTTATGTTTTCTCATGAGACATATCTCATGAGACATTTCTCCTATCTCATCAGGATGTGCCTCATGTTTCTCTCATATGTGCAAGCTAGAGAGAAAAAAGGAAAGAGAGGGACCTCATGAAAATTAAGAGAGAGCACAGTAGAGAAGTAGAAGGGGATCAGAGGAGGAAGGAGGGAAGAGAAATGAGAGGGATGGGGAAGGAAACAGACCAAATAATGTTATGTGCATATATGAATCTGTCACTATGAATCATACTATCATAAACAATTACAATGCAATAATAAAAGTAAAAATAAATTTATAAAAAATAAATCATTGCTTATTGCTACATAAAAATAAGAAAATAGCTTATGACAATATTTAAATGTTATAATAGAAAAATATTTAAGAGTAGTGTTCATTATAAGTAACATTTTGAAGATAGAAATTTGTTACACATGATATCATGATGTTTTAGGATAATCTAATAATAGTTGCATTAAAGGTAACCATAATAGGAATTAACTTTATAAATTATATTCATAATTAAAAATTTAGATAGATATGCTTTCATGGAAATTTATTAGAAGTTCAATACTATAGAAATTTTTCAAAACTAGACTTGTCTTTATTCAATGTATGTATGTACATGTTTAACTAAAATGAAAGCAGAATTTAATAAAATCAATATCAAATTACTGAAACATAATGATAGCATTATTTAATAACTTTAAATTAAAATCAAAATATAATTAAAGTAATGCTGTAATAATTTTAAGAAAGTTTAATTTGTTAAATTTCCATAAGTATGTGTCTTTGCTAGACAGCCATTTGTATGTAGCATAAATACATTAATGTTTCTACCTCTACAAATTAAAAAGAAAATGATGTACATAAATTTTTCCAATAAACATAAATAAATACAGCAGCTGAATTTTTAAAGATATAATAAGGTCCTTAATATGCAAAATAAGATTAATTATGTTAATGTGAAAAGTATAGTTGCATTTCATGCATACTGTAGAATATTTATATACCATAAAAACCAGTGAGAAAAGAAGATAAATTATTTATAATACTATAAAGTTACAATGGACTCAAATATATAATGGAAATATAATACTGTAATCAGTTATTGTGGAATTAAATGTCAGTGAAAACCATTAGATTATAGTATAATTTTCCTAGGTAATAATTCAAAACACGAATTACCATTTTGCATATTAAACCTACATAAATAATGTAGTTATTGCTCTGAAAATCACGCATTACTACTGAATAGATTTGATATTAAATTACCTACATATTATGACTGCACAAAACTAATCTTCCACAACATAATATACTTAACTTTCTATGATTTGTAGAATTTGAAAGCTAGTAAGTACTTTTAAAGTCATTCTTGACTCATTTTGGAAATAAGGTTATATATAAGATCCACATGATATATTTGATGACAATATGTGTTTGTTGTCAGTTGTTTATTTATAAGCACAAATTAATTTCTGAGTTTATCTCTGTACTAAATGAAGAAAAGGATTTCTTCAACATCCTGATGCCATCCGTTGAGACTTCTCCTGGGTGTGGTTTTCCAAGTTTTAGTACTGATTCCCTCTCACAAGAAAAAACAATACAGATAAACCCCTTGGCGTGAGAGTATGCACAAGAACGACTAGTGCAGCAAGCGTACCAACCTGTGGCTCAGTGTCTATTCTTTTATAGTATTATTTCTTCACTCCTCTTAGAAAAACAGAGTTAATACTTAATATATTTTCTATTAAAAATCTCAATGGAGAACATTAGCATTTTATATATTCTCTAACAGAAAATTGATCCTTTGTTTGCTCCCAACAAAGACAGTTCACAAATGATTTTGTCCCAAGGTTTCTTAGTCTGTACTGCTATAACAAAATAACTAAGATGATTAATTAATAAAGAACAGAAACTTATTTTCTCACAGTTCTGGAGGTAGAGAAATCTAAGAGCAAAGTGCTGAGTATATCTTCTTCTGTGTATTGGAAACTTGGCTGAGATTCCCTCTTATATGAGTTAATATTATATGAATATAACATACTTCAAGCATGTTTAAAGTGTGTGTGTAAATATATACATACATATTCATCAAAATGCAGAAAATGAATTGCCCTCCTTCACTGTGGGAAGGCCTCCATTAAATCAAGCTATAAATACTAGTTGACTGATCATCCTACAGGACTATGCCTTATTGGGGGAGCGTTGGCCTCTAAATATTAGAGTTTGGGGAGCTCAGTAGAGACATGAACCACATCCGCATTAATTAGAGGAAGCCCATATTTTTGAGACTGTGGATAAACTCTTTCATTGTCAACATGGCTACTTTGTTCATAGGCCCTTTAAATCATCTTTAAAAGACCAGGAAGAGAGGCTGACTATTTATTCTCTAGAGGTGCGGCCATCTAATTACTGAGATCTTCTACTGTCTGGGGTGTTCACTCTGCATTCACTTGTAATCACTATACTTTCCCACTTGGTGCCTATGTTAAATCCATCTACACACATTTCACCCAGGTATCCTTGCTACCTATTTTCCAATGCTATTAATTTTGTGTGTGTGTGTGGTACTGGGGATTGAATCCAGGGGCATTCCACCTCCAAGCTTCACCCCCAGCCCGATTTTTACTCTTTATTTTGAAACAGGGTCTCACTAAGTTGCAGAGGGCCTCACAAGTTGCTGAGGCTGGCCACGAACCTGCGATCCTCCTGTCTCAGCCTCCCAAGTACTGGAATTACAAGCATGCACCACCATGCCCGGCTCCATTGCTACTATTTTTAAGTAACTGAACAGCTTCTAACTGAACTTGCACACCATATGGAGATTCATGTGTTAACCTTCACTACCTTGTTTCCTTTATGTGTTGTTGGAAACCTTAGGAGGTGAAGACAGAGTCAAAAATTAGTAGCTCATTGAATTATAAGCCACTTTCTTAAGAAGTTCACTTTTAGCTTCTAGACCTTCTTGATCACATCCTCCTATTTATCTCATTAAATTTATAACAGAATATTACTTTGCATGACCAATTTTATGATTCAGTGAATCAAAAACACCCAGGTCAAAATGATTAGCACACACTCTTTTTCAAGGTCCTGTTAAAAACTGTCAGTTCTTTGTATTATCAAATAAACAGATTGGGAAAGCATCACTAGATATGAGATATGTTGTTTCCTCACAAAAATTATACCCACCACACATTGTCTCTTTTTTATTGGCGAATTAAAATCAACCATCATGTCTTTCTCACATTAGATAGAATATTCTCACATGCCTCAGACCACTAATCCCTTAAAAATTTAATGACTTTCTGAAATTTATTCACACATTTCTCTCATTCAGCATCACACAGTTGTATCACTAAGACATATGGGATGTTTACCACTCCATATTCAATATCCAATTACCATAATACCATCATCATACAATAGCCAATGTGATTTATTGTGGGCTTTCATCATGAAGACTTTTCATACTAGCTTATACTATGCAAAGAGCAGCATATTTAGTCCTGGAATAAGAAAAATATATTTTTTCTCTTTATTTGGATTGTTTTGTAAGTGTAAATTGATTGATTTTTTTCCATGCTGATGGGAATGGAGAGGAAGAATTTGCAGCAATTTTCATGTCATGGGCTGCGTTGATTTGCTTGTGTAAAGCATACCATAGCTAGAAACGCAGCTCTGATTGGCATCAGCACCTGACTTAATCTGCAATCATCTACAATTATTACACATTACTCCATCAATTTGTGGGTTTGTGAGCTGGACAATCAGGCAAGTTAAATGAGAGATATATAGATGCATACTCCTGTATCTCTCAGGCCCTTGATGATGGAAATAAACTCTTCCGATCCTCAGAGCTGCAATAGTTCTTTCGATTTACTATTTTT
This sequence comes from Glis glis, assembly GCA_004027185.1. NCBI lineage: Eukaryota > Metazoa > Chordata > Mammalia > Rodentia > Gliridae > Glis > Glis glis. The sequence goes on from PVJS01053699.1 coordinate 12,117, forward strand.
GCAAGAGTATGTATTTCTAGGGATTTCTGAGTAGCTGTTTCCGCCATAACACACTTTACTTCATGGATAATGAAACCAAGGTGGAAATCCTTCTAGTTTATATTTGGAGATTTGGAAAATAACACAAGATTTTTCATCTGTCTCACTGGACTCATTATTATATTTACCTGGACCAAGATTCTATGTATTATCTGACTTTCATGAATCCCTTGTTTGGTGAGCCAGAGTGGTGTTGCGTCTCTGGGAAGCACCGGAAATTTAGAGGCAGCATCAGACATCCTCTGAAAGTTCTGAGTAATACTTATTTTCTAGTCCTCTGTGACCCCAGTGAATAGTTAGAGTCCTTCTTGGGAAAGCTTTGGGAGGGCTCACATTTTAAACCTGCAGTCATATTATAGGATTCCCTTTAAGTACTTCCTTCCCATTTAGAGTTCCTCCTATGTACAGCAATATCGGAAAACTAAGTGAAAGTCAAGTGTCCTCATGGTTTACCTTAGTGAAAGTTCTGCCTATCTATACTGTACTAGACTCTCTATACCTGAATAGACTGACCATCTCTGACATTTCTAGGGACCAATGTTTGTTTTGTCCAGCACTATAGATGCCATTCTGACCCCTCTCGTCTCTGTTGGAGCATTGCTAGCTGACCTGGAGATCATGTTTTTCTTATTGAGATCAGAGATCTCATTTATTACCCAGTATTTGACAACATTATTTTCAAGCCACAAATGACATTTATAGAATTCTCCAGTGATACTGGTCATCTCTCTTCACCCCCTCTGCTGTCAAATTTAAATAGTTTGGCGAATATAGCACCATGTAGTTCCTCTCTGGGTGATACCTGGGCATAATAACTTCACAATGATTTTCTCACATAGAGGTCAAAATCAGACCGGAGGGCTGAGTTAAAACATTAATATCTTGCTGTTTGTAGTGGCAAACGTCCTTAATCCCAGTACTTGGGAAGCTGAGACAGGAGGATAGCAGATTTGAGGCACTATGGGGTAACTTAGTGAAATGCTGTTACAAAATAAAACATAAAAAAGGTTGGATGTGTAGTGTAGTTCCTTGGTAAAATGCCCATTGGTT
>PVJS01053700.1:0-13202 GCA_004027185.1 Glis glis
GATTGAACCCAAGGGCATTCTACCTCTGAGCTACACCCCCAGCCCTATTTTTTATTCTCTATTTTGAAATAGGATCTCACGAAGTATAGGATCTCACGAAGTTGCTGAGGGCCTCACTAAGTAGCTGAGGCTGGCCTTGAACCTGCGATCCTCTTGTCTCAGCCTCCCAAGTACTGGGATTACAAGCATGCACCACCACACCCGGCTCTCTTATTTTATTTTGAGACAGGGTCTCTCTAAGTTACCCAGACTGTCCTTCAACTTGAGATCCTCCTGCCCCAACCTCCCAAGTTGCTGAGATTATAGCTGTGCATCACTGTACCCACCTGGAGACCTCTAATTTTTAGAAAACTATTACTTAGGCAAAGGTAAAAGTAAGTAAAGAGAATTGTTCTTCAACTCCCTTCCCTTGAATTTTTTTTTTGTGTGTGTGTGTGGTACCGGGGATTGAACCCAGGGACATTCTACCTCCGCGCTATACCCCAGGCCCTAATTTTTATACTTTATTTTGAAACCGGGTCTCACGAAGTTGTGGAGGGCCTCACTAAGTAGAGAGAGAGAGAGAGAGAGCTGAGGCTGGCCGCGAACCCAGATCCTCCGGTCTCCACCTCCCAAAGTACTGGGATTACAAGCATGTGCCACCATGCCTGGCTTCCTTCCCTTGAATTTAATTAAGGGACTTTTCTCACAGAGAGGTACTACTGTTATCTCCATTTTTTGGGGGGGTACTGGGGATTGGATAGAGGGGAATTTTACTTTTGAGCCACACCCCCAACCCTACTTAGTTTATTTACTTTTATTTTGTTTTTTTGTTTTTTGTTTTTTGGTTTTTTTGCGGTGCCAGGGATTGAACCCAGGGCATTCTACCTCCACGCTACACCCCCGGCCCTATTTTTTATACTTTATTTTGAAACCGGGTCTCACAAAGTTGCGGAGGGGCTTCACTAAGTAGAGAGAGAGAGACAGGGAGAGAGAGAGAGAGAGAGAACTGAGGCAGGCCGCGAACCCGGATCCTCTGGTCTCCGCCTCCCAAAGTACTGGGATTGCAAGCGTGCGCCACCACGCCCGGTTTATTTACTTTTATTTTGAAACAGGGTCCTTAGCTGGGCATGGTGGTGCATGCCTATAATCCCAGTACTTGAGAGCCTGAGACAGGAGGATTGCAGGTTCAAGGCCAGCCTCAGCAAGTAGTGAGACTCTCATCAAGCTAGCAAGATTCTGTTTCAAAATAAAAATAAAATAGGGCTGGGGGTATAGCTCTGAGGTAGAATGCCTCTGGGTTCAATCCCCAATATAAAAAAAAATTTTAAAGATAAAGAAAAAGAAAGGGTCTCACTAAGTTGCTGAGACTGGCCTTAACCTGTGATCCTCCTATTTCAGCCTCCCAAGTACTAGGATTAAGACATGTGTCACCATGCCCAGGTCTACTGTTATCTATTTTTTTTTTGTACTGGGGATTGAACCCAGGGGCTTTCTACCTCTCAGCTACAACCCCAGCCCTATTTTATTTAATTTATTTATTTTAGTGTCTGTGTGTGGGTGCTGGAGATTGAACCCAGGGGCATTCTACCTCCAAGCTACACCCCCAGCCCTTTTTATTTCTTATTTGGAAACAGGGTCTTAATGAATTGCTGAGGCTGTCCTCAAAACTTCAATCCTCCTGTCTTAGCCTCCCAAGTACTGGGATTACTGCCTTGCACCACCATGTCCAGCTTTGTTTTTTATTTTGAAACAGGATCTCACTAAGTTGTTGAGGGCCTTGCTGAATTGCTGAGGCTGACCTCAAATCTGTGATCCTCCTGTCTCAGCCCCCCAAAAAGTGGAATTACAGGTGTACACCACCACACCTGACTTGTTACCTCCATTTTACAAAGTTGGGAGCCCAAAAATCTGATGCCCAGAAACTCAGCCAAGTCTTAGAACCTCATCTGCAAACCCTGATTTGCTGACTTCAGAGTCAGCATATTCACCTCTGAGCTATACTCACTTCTTTGTCCTCAGGGATGTCACTGTGACCTGGCCTCATCTTAGGGTATCACTTAGGATACCAGAGCATGCCCAATAGAACACATAGGAATCAGTGTGGTCTAAGGCATCCTTGTTTGGGTTGGGAGCAGATGCGTAGCTACTCCTTGATTAAAAAGCAAGTATGAATTTTGTGTGGGGAGGTACTTGAACCCAGGGACATTCTACCTCTGAGTTACACCCCCAGCCTTATTTTATTTTCTATTTTTGAAACAGGGTCTCAACAGTGTGTGGTGGTACGTACTTGTAATCCCAGTACTTGGGAGGCTAACAGGAGGATCACAGGTTCACGGCCAGCCTCAGCTACTTAGTGAGGCCCTCTGCAATTTAGTAAGACACTGTTTCAAAATAAAGAATAAAAAACAGGGCTGGAGGTGTAGGTTGGAGGTAGAATGCCCCTGGGTTCCATCCTCAGTTCTGCAAAAAAAAAAAGAAAGAAAAGAAAGAAACAGGGTCTCACTAAGTTGCAGAGGACCTCACTAAGTGCTGAAGCCTCCTGTTTCAGCCTCCCAAGTACTGGGATTACAAGCGTGCGCCACCATGCCCTGCTGCAAGTGGGAATTTTAAAGATTTTCTAGCAGCTATCCCCCAGAAGTCTTAGGAATATGGACCAGTGATGACTGTCGTAAATGCAGAACCTCTACCCCCACTCTCTGGGCTGTTTGCTTTTTTCTTGGTGGAATAGGTGATTTACTAATGAATCCTCATTCAACATAGGTTCAGCTCTTCCTAGGACACAGGAATTATCCAGGAAAAAGGGCAGGGGAGAACAAGTCACAAATGGGAAATATTTCTTCCTGGATGAACAAGAGGCTGGAGTTGCCCCCAAAGGCAATGGGATTTCCACAAGGGAGTGACCAAATCATTCAGAAGTAGGGCTCAGTTGGAATTCCAAAGAAAGAAGCACTAAATGCCAGGGTGATCAATCTAAAGCATTTATCAGGAGAACTTTCCTACATACAGAGTGGGCTGCAGTGTCCTCATGATGGACAGTAAAAGAAAGATGTGTCAAGCCGGGCGTGGTGGCACACTTTTGTAATCCCAGTACTTTGGGAGGCGGAAACCGGAGGATCCAGGTTCGCAGCCAGCCTCAGCTCTCACTCTCTCTCTCCCTGTCTCTCTTCTCTCTCTCTCTCTCTCTCTCTCTCTCTCTCTCTCTCTCTCTGTCTCCTTAGTGAGACCCTCTGCAACTTAGTGAGACCCGGTTTCAAAATAAAACATAAAAAATAGGGCCGGGGGCGTAGCGCAGAGGTAGAACGCCCCTGCATTCAATCCCCAGTACCACAATAAAAAAAAAAAGATGTGTCCATAACAAGGAAATCAGGGTTTACATGAGGGTTTAAGGAATTTGGCTTAGGACCCAGGCTAAACTCAGTGTTTTGGGCAACAGCCTAAACGACCTTTACCAATGCCTGGGAATGTTCAATGTCCTGGCTTGGGTCCAGGCCTACAAGGACAAACATGCAGCTGGCCAGGTCACAGATCCACCAAGGCACTCTGTATTTCTTGGTCAGTACAAGGGGAAAAGTGGGAGCACCTGGAGGATCCCTATGGGAGAAATGTGTTTGAAGTTTCTTGCTTCCCAATTTCAGGACAGAGAATGAGTACTGTAAATGATAGTGTGATTTCACCAATGTGTCTCAAACACCTCTACTTAACAAAGGAATAAGTAAGGGGGGAAACGAAGGTGGAGTTATTCTTCATACCAACTTCTTTCTCTCAAATCTAATTCTGCCCTCTGGAGTCAATACGAAGTTCACAATCTTCCACAAAACATCCAGTTAAATATCTGAGGAAAATCAAGGGCTTGGATTTGTATTGCCGGAGGTTAACAGTAACGAAGACTCGGGAAAAGTGAAGGAAACCGGTCGGGCTGAGTCTCTGGGATCTACGCAGAGGGGCACTTTCCCCACACCCAACAGAAAAGTCTGGGGTGCCTGAGTCATATGGACACTGCCTGACACAAAGTGTCCTTAAATCTCCTCAAGAATCCTTCCTGTTCCTCCCTCTTCTTGCAGAAACCTTCATTGCAGTACTTCCTAGAAAGGAAGTGAGTAGGGCTGTTGGCAGGAAGAGATTTGGGGAAGCGACCAGGGTTCACAGAGGAAGGAATAGAGTCACACCCCAGTGATTACCCAAACTCTTAGGAGCTGCCAAAGAGGACAGATAACTGCATGGAATCTGAAAGCCAGAAAGCACCGTTGTACAGGAAAGAAGCCAAAGCCCTTCCCAGAGCCCTGAGGACTTAGAGGCTCTCAGGACTTAGAAATCATGGTAAGTATACGCGGTCTTGGGGTCGAACCGGGACCACTTGAGGAACCCGAGGGTTGCCTTGCTGGGGTCTGTCTCCCTGACCTCTACTGTCTCCCCAGGAGCTCGCTCCCTGCTTGTTTCTGTTGCTACTGCCGCTGCTGGGAATCTCCGCGATCGCTCCAGAGTCCTGCACGTCTGATGAAGACGATAACCACTGCGCCTGCAACTTCTCAGACCCGGACCCCGACTGGTCCCAAGCCTTAATCTGTCTGTCGTCCCTCAACGTGGAGATCCGTGGCGGCGGCCGCAGCCTGGAACCATTCCTAAATCGCGTGAATCTCGACGCCGACCCGCGGCAGTATGCAGACCTGATCAAGGCTCTGCGCGTGCGGAGGCTCACCGTGGGGGCCGCGCGGGTTCCTGCTCTGCTACTGTTCGGCGTCCTGCGAGTGCTGGAGCATTCTCGCCTCAAGGAACTAATTCTCGAGGACCTAGAGGTCACCGGCGACATGCCGCAGGCGTCTCTGGAAGCCAAAGGTCCTGCGCTTTCCACCTTACACCTCCGCAACGTGTCGTGGACGACAGGTGCCTGGCTCGGGGAACTGCAGCGGTGGCTCAGGTCGGACCTCAAGGTACTGAGCATTGCTCAAGCACGCTTGCCTGTTTTTTCCTGCGAGCAGGTCCACACGTTCTCTGCCCTCACCACCCTCGACCTGTCTGACAATCCTGGACTGGGCGAGAGCGGACTGATCGCGACTCTCTGTCCCCACAAGTTCCCCGCCGTGCAGGATCTAGCGCTACGCAATGCCGGGATGGAGACACCCAGAGGCGTGTGTGCTGCGCTGGCCGAGGCTCGAGTGCTGCCCCGCCGCCTAGACCTCAGCCACAACCCGCTGCGCGCCACCGCAGCCCCCGCCGCTCGGCGCTGCGCCTGGCCCAGCGGGCTGGACGCCCTCAGCCTGGCGTCCGCTGGGCTGGAGCAGGTGCCGGAGGGGTTGCCGGCCGAGCTGAGAGAGCTGGATCTCAGCTGCAACAGGCTGACTAGGGCGCCGCGGCCAGACGAGTTACCCAAGGTGGGTAAGCTGTCACTGGACGGAAATCCTTTCCTGGTTCTGGGAACCTCCAACCCTCAAGGGAACACTGAGAACTCTGGCGCGGTCCCAGCCTGTGTGCGTTCACCCTTGGCCGTGGGGATGTCGGGAACACTGGCTCTGCTCCAGGGGGGTCGGGGCTTTGCCTAAAGGAGAGGAGTGAATGGGCTTCCATTGTCCTGCCTTGGGGGAGTCCCGTCAGGACGATCAGCGCTTCTCGACCAACCAACCCTCAACCTCACCTTTATTAAAATCTTCAATCATGAGTCCATGTCAATCACTCGACAGACTTTACTGGGTGTCTGCCATGTGCTGGGCTTAGGGCTGAATCTATCATACTTAAACTCCGTTCTAACTCCCTAGAAACCCTGCCTGCCCTCCCCCAAGAAAAGAATCATAGGGGCAGAAGGGACAGAGAAATGTTACCCGGGGACAGAGAAACTTTGCCTGGCTAGGGCTCCATGGGAGAAATAATGAATGTTTGTGTAGTCAGGGCTTTCTGAGCAAATTACTGGCATCTGGGTTAAAGAATATTTGAATGGTAAACTCACCTTGGAAAGTACAGAATGTTTCCCCTCCCTTGCACTTTCCAAGAGCCAAAGAAAATAAAACCCAGAGCCATTTGTTTATTCTCTCTCTCTCTCTCCTTTCTCTTCTACCCCGATAGCAGATGGGCAGAAATACCTCCTTTCCTACACAAGGTCTGAGTTTCATCATTTCCAAGATCCTCTCCCATGGAGTAAAACTTCTCTGTCCACAGGTACAGTGACTTTCACTGTGTGGCTCCCCAACATAATGGGGAATTTGGACATGAGAAACAGATATGAGATACAATTTAGCCGGGCGTGGTGGCACACACTTGTAATCCCAGTACTTGAGAGGCTGAGACAGGAGGATCACAGGTTTGCAAACAGCCTCAGCTACTTAGTGAGGCACTCCGCAACTTAGCCAGACCCTGTTTCAAAATAAAGAATAAAAAAAAATAGGACTGGGGGTGCAGCTCAGAGGTAGAATGCCTCTGGGTTCAATCCCCAGTACCAAAAAAAAAAAAAAAAATGAGAGAGAGATACAATCTACCCCTGAACCAGAGATGTACATATGTAGATAACTCTTTCAGGCTGACTTTTTAATTTGTGAATAGGATGACATCTAGACCCTTCATAACTTTAGGATGAACCACATTAATTCAGGGACCCAGGATATCAGCCATCCAGAGGTTCTGATAAACCAGGCATGGTGGTACATGCCTGTAATCCCAGTACTTGGGAGGCTGAGACTCATTAACCTAGTGAGACCCTGTTTGAAAGTAAAAATAAAATAGGGCTGGGGGTGTATCTCAGAGGTAGAATGCCCCTGGATCCAATCCCTAGTACCACACACACACACAAAAAAAACTAGAGCCATTTGTTTATTCTCTCTCTCTCCTCTCTCTTCCACCCCCATAGCAGATGGGCAAAAATACTTCCTGTCCTATATACACTCTGAGTTTCATCATTTTGAAGATCCTCTCCTACAGAGTAAAACCCCTCCCCACTGTACCTGTGGGGTACAGTGGCTTTCGCTGCGTCACTCCCCCACATAATGGGGAATTTGAACTAAGGAAACAAATATGAGATACAAACGACCTCTGAACCAGAGATTTCCTGTTCTGTTAGTACATACATAGATAACCCTTTCAGGCTGACTTTATTTATTTATTTATTTATTTTTGGTACTGGGGATTGAACCCAGGGGCATTCTACCTCCAAGTTATACCCCAGCCCTATTTTTTTTATTTATTTATTTATTTATTTATTTATTTATTTATTTATTTATACTGGGGATTGAACCCAGGGACATTCTACCTCTGAGATACACTCCAAGTCCTATTTTATTTTATATTTATTTATTTATTTATTTATTTATTTATTTATTTATTTTGCGGTACTGGGGATGGAACCCAGGGGCATTCTACCTCTGAGCTACACCCCAGCCCTATTTTTTATTCTTTATTTTGAAACAGGGTCTCACTAAGTAGCGGAGGACCTCACTAAATAGTTGAGGCTGGCGCCGGGCGTGGTGGCGCATGCTTGTAATCCCAGTACTTTGGGAGGCGGAGACCGGAGGATCCGGGTTCGCAGCCAGCCTCAGCTCTCTCTATCTCTCTCTCTCTCTCCTTGTCTCTCTCTCTCTACTCAGTGAGGCCCTCCGCAACTTCGTGAGACCCGGTTTCAAAATAAAGTATAAAAAATAGGGCCGGGGGTGTAGTTTGGAGGTAGAACCCCTCTGGGTTCAATCCCCGGTACCACAAAAAAAAAAAATAGTTGAGGCTGGCAGTGAACCCAGATCCTCTGGTCTTAGCCTCCCAAGTACTGGGATTACAAGCGTGCGCCACCATGTTCGGCTATTATTTTTATTTTTGAAACAGGGTCTTGCTAGGTTGATGAGAGTCTCACTACTTGCTGAGGCTGTCCTCGAACCTGCAATCCTCCTGTCTCAGCCTCCCAAGTACTGGGATTATAGGCATTCGCCACCAAGCCCAGCTTCAGGATGACTTTTTTGTTTTGTTTTTTGTTTTTTGTGGTACTGGAGATTGAACCCAGGGACATTCTACCTCCAAGCCACACCCCCAGCCCTATTTTTTATTCTTTATTTCAAAACAGGTTCTCACTAAGTTGCAGAGGGCCTCACTAAATGGCTGAGGTGGCTGCAAATTTGCAATCCTCCGGTCTCAGCCTCCCAAGTACTGCGATTACAAGTGTGCACCACCACACCCGGCCTTAGGCTGACTTTTTAATTTGTGAATAGGATGACATCTAGACCCTTTGAAACTTTATAATGAACTACATTAACTCAAGGACCCAGAATTTCAGCCATCAAGAGGTGCTGATAAACCAGATGTGGTGCCGTATGCCTGTAATCCCAGTACTTGGGAGGCTGAGATAGGAGGATCACAGGTTCAAGGACAGCCTCAGCAAGTAGATGAGCCTCTCATCAACCTAGTGAGACCCTGTTTCAAACCAGACATAAACCAGGTGTGGTGGCACATGCCTGTAATCCCAGTACTTGGCAGGCTGACACAGGAGGATCACAGGTTCAAGGACAGCCTCAGCAAGTAGTGAGACTCATCAACCTAGCAAGACCCTGTTTCCAAATAAGAAATGAAATTGGTCTGGGGATGTAGCTCAAAGGTAGAATGCCTCTGGGTTCAATCCCTAGTACTGATGAGGTAGAATAGAAGAAATAAAATATTAGGCAGAAAGGAGATAAATTGGGAGGAAAAAAAGACAGTTTTAAAAAATCTAAAGTCCTTAGTTTGCCCTGTGAGGCTTGCCAGGGACTTGCCCAAAGAGCCAAACAATGGGCTAGTTTCACATCTAAAATTTCTGAGGTAATTAGCTTTGGAAGAGAAAGAACTTCACCTTCTACCAGAACTCCAAAAGATCACACCTGTTGTTAAAAAGCCTTACACCCTGCTGGCCACAGACTTTAAGTCTCCAAGTCCCTGAGAGTCCTATCTCAACACCTATTGTCTAGCTCTGAGCTTCAAAGAAGAAACTGCCATCCCATGGTCCCCCCTCCTTCCTGCTGTGGGCCTGGCCACTCCCCTTCTCCAGTGGGCATATAAAAAGATTGTAAAGATCTGGGGGACAAGCATGCACTCTCTCTCCCTCTGCAGCAGCTTTCTGCATCCCTCTGAGCCCCTCCCAGCCTCAGTCTGCCATGCCTCTCATACCCTTGAGATGACCCCTGTAAGTTTCCCACCTTTCTTAAATTAAACCTATGCCTTTATCTCTGACTGACATGTGCTGAAATTCAACACTGGAGTCAAGAACCCACGAGAAGTCATCCTGTCTCCCATGACATTACCACCAAAAAAAGAAAAGAAAAGAAAAGAAAAGAAAAGAAAAGAAAAGAAAATGAAAGAAAGAAAGAAAGAAAGAAAGAAAGAAAGAAAGAAAGAAAGAAAACAATAAGCTTTGGCAAAGATGTAGAGAAACTGGAACCTTTGTGCACATGTGGGAATGTAAAATGATACAACTAAGCCAGTGGTGGTGCATACCTGTAATTCCAGTACTTGGAAGGCTGAGACAGGAGGATCCCAGGTTCAAGGCCAGACTCAGCAAATAGTGAGACTCTCAGCAACTTAGGAAGACCCTATTTATTTATTTTTTTTCGGTACCGGGGGTTGAACGCAGGGGCATTCTACCTCCGCGCTACGCCCCCAGCCCTATTTTTTATACTTTATTTTGAAACTGGGTCTCACAAAGTTGCGGAGGGCCTCACTAAGGAGAGAGAGAGACAGACAGACAGAGAGAGAGAGAGAGAGAGAGGGAGAGCGAGAGAGCTGAGGCTGGCCGCGAACCCGGATCCTCCGGAGGAAGACCCTATTTAAAAGTAAAAAAATAAAAAGGGCTTGGGGTGTAGCTCAGAGGCAGAATGCCCCTGGGTTCAATCCCCCATACCAAAAGTAATGTAATATAAAATAAAATGGTATAACTACTGTGGAAAACAAGGCTCTGTGAAACCAGAGGTTGTGTCACTCTTATTCAGTCCTAAGTCTCTGGTTCACAAAGCTGAGCCTGCATAAATCAGAGTAGGTGATATATATATTACATATTTTGTACTGGAGATTAAACCCAGACGCATTCTATCTCTGAGATACATCCCTAGCCCTATTTTATTTTATTTTATTTTGTGTTTTGTTTTTGGTACTGGGATTGAACCCAAAGGCATTCTACCTTCAAGTTATACCCCCAGCTGGATTTTTCATTTCTTATTTGGAAACAGGGTCTTGCTAAGTTGCCAAGGCTGGCTTCAAACCTGCAATCCTCCTGTCTCAGCCTCCCAAGTACTGGGATTACAAGCGTGTGCCACCACGCCCGACCCTATTTTATTTATTTACATTTATTTATTTATTTATTTATTTATTTATTTATTTATTGTGGTACCAGGGATGGAACCTAGGGGCATTCTACCTCTGAGCTCCACCCCCAGCCCGTTGTTTTAATCTTTATTTTGAAACAGGGTCTCAGTAAGTTGCGGAGGGCCTCACTAAGTAGCTGAGGCTGTCCACAAACCTGCGATCCTCCTGTCTCAGCCTCCCAAGTACTGGGATTACAAGCATGCGCCACCACGCCCGGCTCCTATTTTATTTTTGAAACAGGTCTTGCTAAATTGCTGAGGGACCTCACTAAGTTCCTGAGGTTGGCCTCAAACCTGTGATCCTCATGTCTCAGCCTCCCAAGTACTGGAATTACAGGAATGTGCCACCAAGCCGGGTTCATCAATCTTTCCTGAATGATTGACTGAGAACAGTGGGCTTAGGGCTGGGCATTGCTGCCATGAGAAGAGTGTGGGCTCTGTGAGGTCTGACGGAGAGGCCTGGCCAGAGGAGGTTGGGAACAAAAGAACTCCAGCAGTGGTGGGAAAATGCTCCTGACCATCCCCCTGCCCCCAGCCCCATAAATCTACCTGTCCTGGCCTGCCATTAAAACCACCAATCAGAGGACTACATGACTGCTTGCTCTTCCTCCCTCCTAATGCCCCATAAAAAGCCCCTCGTCTGTAAGGAAGGGGCTCCTGACTCTGGTGGACTCTCTCTCCCGGTCAGCTACCTCCTCCCACGTTTTATCCCTAAATAAAATCTGTTCCTGCTGTCAAGCTGCGCCCCTCTTTTACCCCATATTCCCCAACAAAGAGAGAGAAGACAGTGAATAATGCTCTACTACACTGAGATCAAACAAGAAGACTTTTCCCAACTGGATTTGGAGACTGGAAATGTGTCATGGTTCCATTCTCAATGCATGTGATATATTTTCTCTGACGGTGCCCAGAAGCATAGACAAGATTCACTCATCCAAGGTCAGGGTGAGGGTACAGGGCATGTCCAGGGACGCCCAAAGATTGAGAAATTTGATAAAGCAAGGCTGAATAACGTACACTGGAGAAGGAAGGAGGTGAAGCAAGGAAGGGTAGATGGCCTGAGGGCAGCAGGGCTGTGCTCCCACGTGGCTCTCTGCGGTCAGAAAGCTGGTGTGGCCAGACAGATTTTATGCTGAAAGGATGAGACGTGCTAATAGGACTTCCTTTTCTGAGTCACAATCTGTGTTCTTGTAGCTTCCTCTTTTGTTTCTGTTCTGTCCTTTTATTTTTTATTTTTTTGGTACTGGGGATTGAACCTGGGGGCATTCTACCTCCAAACTACACCTCCAGCCCTATTTTTATTTTTATTTATTTATTTTTTTTTTTTGCGGTACCGGGGATTGAACGCAGGGATGTTCTACCTCCGCGCTACGCCCCCGGCCCTATTTTTTATACTTTATTTTGAAACCGGGTCTCAAGAAGTTGCGGAGGGCCTCACTAAGGAGAGAGAGAGAGAGAGAGAGAGAGAGACAGGGAGAGAACTGAGGTTGGCCGCGAACCCGGATCCTCCGGTCTCTGCCTCCCAAAGTACTGGGATACAAGCGTGCACCACCACGCCCAGATCCTATTTTTTTTAAAACAGGGTCTCCCTAGGTTGATTGGAGTCTTGCTACTTGCTGAGGCTGTCGTTGAACATACGATCCTCCTGTATCAGCCTCTCTGAGGTAGGAGATGTTACCGTTTCGAGCGATGCTGTTGGTTCTTGTTCTTAGCTAGTTTAGAAAAAGTTAGCCAGAACTACTGTTGCAAGCTTGAGCAAAGTTTTATTATTACAGAACGAAACGGGGGATAGAGTAATCAAAGCACTACGCCAGGGGTGACGTAGTGGAGTGCCTTGAAAGTAAGGCACTGATGCCTTTGAACATATATAATTTTTTTTTTGCGGTACCGGGGATTGAACCCAGGGGGCGTTCTACCTCCGCACTACACCCCCCGGCCCTATTTTTTATACTTTATTTTGAAACCGGGTCTCACAAAGTTGCTGAGGGCCTCACTAAGTAGAGAGAGAGAGAGAGAGAGAGAGAGAGCGAGAGAGAGAGAGAGACAGGGCAAGAGAGAGAGCTGAGGCTGGCCATGAACCCGGATCCTCCGGTCTCCACCTCCCAAAGTACTGGGATTACAAGCATGCGCCACCATGCCCGGCTTGAACATACATAATTTTTATAAGAATCAATTATCTCTTGTTTCTTATCCTGCTTAACCAATAATCATCTTTTCCCACCAAAAGTAGGTACAATTCTGTTAGTTATCTCTGTTATGTAAATCCTTCTTGTTAGCCTTCTTTGTTCATCCTCACAGGGGTTGACATCACTGATCAAAATATGTTACTTGGTTAGCAAGGTCAGGGGGCTTCATGAAGCTTGCTTTGTTTTTATTAAAGTTTAAAGCATATGTATTGCCCACCTGTGTCCTTGGTGAGTTCTCAGCATCTCCTTATCTCTATCTGCTAGAAGTTACTTATTATGTTGAAAACTTGTTTTGTAATAAAGGAAAGAAAAGAAACAGGAATATAGTCTTTTTTTGTGTGTGGGGTACCAGGGATTGAACCCAGGGGTGTTCTACCTCTGAGCTACACCCCCGGCCCTATTTTTTATCCTTTATTTTGAAACCGGGTCTCACGAAGTTGCGGAGGGCCTCACTAAGTAGCTGAGGCTGGCCGCGAACCCGGATCCTCCGGTCTCAGCCTCCCAAGTACTGGGATTACAAGCGTGCGCCACCATGCCCGGCCTGGAATATAGTCTTTTAAAGTATGGAGGATTTGGGACTATAACTATTTTGTGTTATTAGTAATTAATATTGGGTTAATATAGCTTGCTTTTTCATCTTTTAATGTTAGTCTTAGCTGTTGTGAAAGTCTATAATTCTTTTCTAATTGCATGTGTCTGTGCCTGCAACATTCAGTGTTTAGCTGGACTAACAGCCAACTTT
>PVJS01053701.1:0-13199 GCA_004027185.1 Glis glis
ACTATAGCACATGATGTACATACACAAACCTATAAGACTCAATCACTATCCGGAGCATGAAAGGGAGGGAAGGGGGAGGGAATAGGGTGGGATTGAAGGGAGGGCTAAATGTGCAATGTGTGCATGTATGATGTTCATACCCTGACATATATCAAAATGTATAATTACAATGCACCAATAAATGAACATAAAAAGTTAATAAAAAAAAAGAAAACAGTGTGGAGGATCCTCAGAAGATAGGGAATGAACCTACCATTTGACCCAGCTTTACCATTTCTGGGTATCTTCCCAAAAGAATGAATATTTTTAATATATCTATGGACCATTTGTAATTCTTCTTTTGAGAAATGTCTGTTTAGTTCATTTGCCCATGTATTGAATGCATTTTTGACGATATGGGTTTTTTAGTTCTTTACAAATTGTGAATTAATCCTCTGTCAGAAGAGTAGCTGGCAAAGATTTCCTCCCATTCTGTAGGCTCTCTCTACATGTTCTTAATTGTTTCCCTTGCTTTCCAGAAACTTGTTTATTTGATGCCTTCACTTGTATTAATTCTTGGCATTATTTCCTGAGCTTCAGGAGTCCTCCTGAGGACATCATTGTCTGTGCCTCTGTGTTTTACCAACTAATTTATGGCCAAGATGAAAAGACAATTCAACAGAGGAAGAATATTTGTTTTTATTCAATAAATGGAGCTTGGTCAATCAGATATTTATATGCATAGATAAATTAATTGAATAAATAAATGAATGAGTGAGCATTCACCTAAACCTCACACTTTAGCCAAATTTAACTGCTATTGAATAATAGAAATTTTAAGTTATAAATTTTACCAAATGACAAAGGAAAAAATCTTATAACTCTGATGCTAACTGAAGAGTTCTTAGTTCACCAAAAAGTATGACCCATCAAAAAAGATAAATTGGGGTTTGTTAATATTGAAAACTTTGTTTTGCAAAAGCCATAGATAAAAGCATGAAAAGTCAATCTACAATTTGGGATAAATATATGCAAACTGCCTATCTGACAAATAATTCATACATAGACTCTCAAAATTCAAAAGTAAAAATTAAATAAAAATCTAATTATAAGAGTCTAAAGACATTTACAATAAGTTATGTTAAAAAGGATAGCTAGATGGATGGATAGACAGATAGAAATTAAACAGCTGAAAAGCTGATCTGCATTTGCCATGAGGGTAATGCATTTTTAAATTATGAAATGATGTCACTATGTACTTAGTAGAGCATCTTAAATTTTCTAAAAAACAGCACAACAAAATACTGGTAAGGTTGTGAAGAAGTGCACTTATCATACATTGCTTTTTGGAATGAACATTGGTATAACCACTTTGGAAAAAATTCTGACACATTCACACCAAGTTTATGTTTACTATATTATTCAGCAATTACATTGCTTGATAATATCCCAGAAAAGTTAAGTCTTATATTCACCCAATAATAATGATATGTTCATAGATGTTCAGAGCTACTTGATTTATAATATATAAAAACTGGAAAGAGCTCAAGTGTTATTCAATGAGGGAATGATTAAACAGTGTTACATACATATCATGGAATAAGACTCAGCAATAAAAGGAATCAATTATTAATACATATAACAGATTGAATATCTTAAAATTAAATATATGCCACAATCAAATAATATGCTATGTTGTGATATATCCAATTAATATATACAAGATGTATTGTTAGGAATCTATGCTGAGAAAAAAGTCCCAATCTCTACATGATTAAATTTATATAAAATTCATCAAGTGTCAAATTTATAGAAATGGAGAAAAATAGTGGTTGCAAGTGGTTAGGGAGCTTGGATGTGGGAGTGGGGTGATGCATAACCAAATGAGTGTATATACAAATGGTGAAATTTGAATAAGGTCTATATATTCTACCAAGGTAAATTTGACTAATAATACATACAGTATTATCTTTAGTAATAAGTACCCTTCAGTACCATTTGAAAATAACTTCCTATAAATCTATAATTATTTACTTATTCTCTAGGACTGGCTAGAAGAGCTAGTACAGGGTTAAATAGAAGTGGAAACAGTGGAGATTTTTGAGTTGCTTCTTATCTTAAATTATTCAGTTTTACCATTAAGTATATACTTATCTATGGGTCTTTCATAAATACCCTTCCTCAGTTCAGGATGATGATTTTTATTTCTAGTTTTTGAGAATAATCAATCATGAATGAGTGTTGGATGTTTTCAAATGCTTTTTTGCATCTCTCAACACAGTAAATGAGATTTTTGTCTTTATTATTAATGTGATGTACTACATTAATTGATTTTAAATTTTAAAACATCTTTGTATTCCTAATAATATAAATCATTTGGTCATGAAATACAATCTATTTAATATATTCACCAAGTTTGTTCAAAACTGTTGTGTCCATAGCCATTAGAAATGTTTTTTCTTTTTCTAAGTCTATGAAGCCATTGTGCATGGTAACCCTGGCCTTTGGTAATGTGCTGGAAATTTGTCATCCTTCTCTGTTTTATGGAAGAGTCTGTGAAAGATTGATATTATTTCTTTCCTAAATATTTGGTAGAACTTAAGCTAGATTTTAGAATGTGGATTTTTTCCTATGGTAAGATTTTAAATTTATAATTGAAATTCTTTGTTATATGTCCAATCAGACTTTCTTTGTTGATTTTGTTAACTGTTATTACTTTCACCCAAATTGTCACATTGTTGATACAAAGTTGTATTGCTTTGTTGTATTGCTTTCTTAAATTTGTTTGTTTGTTTGTTTATTTATTTTGTCATAGAAGTGCTCTACCTCCAACCCATTTATTCTTTAATTTGAGTCAGGGTCTAAGTTTCTGAGGCTGGCCTCAAACTTGAGATTCTACCATCACAGCTTCCAAATTCTGGGATTATAGGCTCACACCACAACTCCTTGCTCTTAAAATCTTAAAAGACTTTACACTAAAAAAAAACAAATAACCCTATTAAGAAATGGGCAACCAAATTGAATAGACACTTCACGAAAGAAGTGATACAAATGGCCAATAGATACATGAAAAAAATGTTCAGCATCATTAGTAATCAGGGAAATGCAAATCAAAACTACTTTGAGATTTCATCTAACCCCAATCAGAATGGCAATCATTAAGAAGTGAAACAATAAATGTTGGCGAGGAGGTTTGGAAGTAGGAACTCTCCTGCACTGTTGGTGGGAGTACAAACTAGTTCAACCACTATGGAGATCCGTGTGGAGAATCCTCAGAAAACTGGGAATGGATACACCATATAACCCAACTATACCATTACTGGATATCATTCCAAAGGGATTGAAACCAGAAAACTACAGCTATTTATGCATACCCATGTTCATAGCAGCACAATTCATAGTGGCCAAATTATGGAACCAACCTAGGTGTCCATCAACAGATGAGTGGATTACAAAACTGTGGGAAATGCACACAATGGAATTCTACTCAGCAATAAAGAAGAACAAAATAATACCATTTACAAGAAAATGGAAGGACCTGGAGAGCATTATGTTAAGTGAGATCAGCCAATCAGAAGGAGAAAGGCCATATGTTCCCCATTTGTTATTTAGAATTATTTTGTTGATTTTTTCCAATATTTGCAAACTATTCAATTATTTTCTGTTGTCAATTTCCAATTTTATTCCACTATGGCAGGACAGCATCCTTGGCATAATTTCAGTGTATATTCTGTTATTTTTGGGTGGACTTTTCAACAGATGTCAGACCACGTTTGTTGGTAAGATTGTTCATAATATCTATATATTGACAATTTTATTTTTATTTTATAAATTATTAAATAAATATTTATAGAATTTTTCAACTATTTTGAATTGTCTGTTTCTTTTCTGGATTCAGTCAGCTTTTACTTCATATGTATTGGTACTCTGTTGTTAATTATGTTTATTTATAATTGTTATATCTTCCTGATGTAGTGATGTATATATTACTGATGTCTGAATGTCACTATCATTATAATCTTTGAATCTTGACCTTATAGTGCCCTTAACATTGCTTCTGGTACTTAGTAGTTATTCTATAACAAGTTAACAAATAAGTAAATGTTAAGATATATTTATTCAATAAATATTTATCACTAACTCTATACCAGCAACTATTCTAGGTATTAGAACACTATTCTTCAATACCATCTTTTTTGCTGATATTTTGTCTTTGTTTACAATACATATGCTTTTCTATATTAATCTGCTTACTTTAGTATTTCTATTAACACTCTATAAGATTAACACTTTGTAAGACTATAAATTCTTAGCAAGGAATAAATATGTTGTTTGATTTAAGACATTTATTTTTAATGCATAATATAGCAGAATTGTGACTTGATTTACCTTTATCCATTTTTTCAGGAATCCTTTTCTCTTTTGTTTTCATTGAGGTAGTTATGTGTACCAGTAAAAGACTACACTTTCTAGCCTCCTTTATAGCTAAGTGTGGTCATGTGACAAAATACTGGCTGGTAAGATGTAATCAGAAGCCATGGGCCCCCATGCAAACTCCTTAAAAGAGTACATGAATCTCATTCTCTCTCACTTTTCCTAATTTCTGTCTACAGCATAAATACAAGGGTTGCAACACTATCAATTACTTTGTAAGTTTACAAATGGGAAAATATAGGGAAATAAGTATAATAAATATGCCTATAAAATATAGCAATATAGGTGTTGTTTATATAGGTATAAAGAGGTTGGATCCCTGGTGACTTAGTGATAAGAATTACCTCTAGATCTTCTATTTAGTTCTCTATCAGATCCACCCAAATGCAGTTTCTACATGATACAAGTGATAGATATGATGTTGATAAAAAACAATGTCTTATGCAGGTCTACCCAACTGACAAAAAGAAAAGATGAATTAAATGATTACCCAGCTCCCTCAGGTTCTGGAGCCATCCACACTAGTGGGCCATTTATTTCTCTTTCAAACACCTATTTTTCTTGCCAATGAACCCCAAGCAGATTTTTTACATAGCTGCAGAAAACTCATCTTTTCTTCTCACTTGAAGGCTGTGTACTTTGAGACTCATAAGAGTATGATTACAAATAGTTCCTCTATATTGGACTGCCAAAGGAAGTCACCTTTTCTGAGGCATTATTCATGAAATGCAAATTTACAAAGGAACATATTCACTTTCAAAAAAAATTTCCTAGAAATGCTGACCTTCAGTCTTTATTGAGCACAAATTTTCCTTGAATATTTGCTATTGCCAGTGCACTGCATTTCTACAATGATTCCTCTGACCTTAAAACAGCCTTTACTGTCCTGGAACTGCTGGCTACTCAGCAGATCCCGAGTTTGCCCTCATCTCTAGATGCTCCAATGATGCCACATCTGCACATTCAGCTAGCTTCTGCTGACTTTTTTCCTTTTTTTTTCTTCTTTGGATGGCTGAAAGCACAGCCAAGTTAAGTTCCCCCTAAAGTTCTCCTAATTGAACACTCTGTGTAAGGAGTCCAGAAATGGACAGGGAGGTACAAGCCTCCTTTCTAGAGCATGTGAAAATAGCCCTTAAACACAGTCACTGCAATATATATATATATATATATATATATATATATATATGTATATATGAATGAACTATTTCAATGCCTAGTTGTTTGGGCACTTGAGTGATCTTTCATCATCCTCCTAATTGCCTCATAACCTGATCCCTCCAAAAGAGGCATCTGAATAAAAGCTAACTACTACCTTGGCAGATAAAACAAAACAAAACAAAAAACTTGATTAGTTCTAATGCAAGCAGGGGAGTGCGGTTGACATTTCTTACTTCCAGTTCTTGCATGGCAATAAGGCATACGGACTGATTTATCAAAGAGAGTGTGCCCATCAAGCGTGAGCATGACAGAGAAAGAAAAGTTCACTTTGCACAAAATGAGCTGCTAATTTCTTTTCCATTTCACTGACAATGTGCTCTATGAGTTTGGAGCAGCTGGGAAGAGAACAATGGATGTTCCCAACCTGTGCTCCATTTAACTTCTGCAACTCTACAAGGTCAAACAGAAAGGGGAAGAAAAAACCTCTCTCTCTCTCTCTCTCTCTCTCTCTCTCTCTCTCTGGATTAGAAATGGGGCAAAGCTAGGAGAGTGAGAGATGATCTGAAAAGCCCACATGGTTTCTTTTATTATTATATTTATTTTTTGTGATACTAGGGATTTAACCCAGGGGCATTCTTCCTCTGCACTACACCCCCATCCCTTGTATTTTCTGCTTTGACAGGATCTCAGTGAGTTTCTGAGAGTACCTCTAAGTTGCTGGCACTGGTCTCAAACCTGCAATACTCCTGTCTCAGCCTCCCAAGTACTGGGACTGCAGGCATGTACCACCACGCCCAGCTCACACTTGACTTCTTTAAAAAATTTCTTACTTCTAACCAGAAGATTTTTGGCAAATGTTTGAACTCCAGTCTATTGTCATTTCTGTCATCCAATTCACAAGGTTTGT
This sequence comes from Glis glis, assembly GCA_004027185.1. NCBI lineage: Eukaryota > Metazoa > Chordata > Mammalia > Rodentia > Gliridae > Glis > Glis glis. Next base: position 6,479 of record PVJS01053701.1, read on the forward strand.
ATGGATTGTATTTCATTGCCTTGAGTGTAGGCAGTGGGGGTAGTAAGCAAGAGGCCCCTGCATTTGAAGAGACATGTGCTATGTCTGTTTCCACAATCCTCACTGATGAAAAATGAATCCCAAATGATTTACAGTGCACTGATTCTACTGACACTGGAACAAAATCATGGCGTAGAATTTTAAACTTCCTGTTTTTGCTTTGTTTTGTTTTGTTTTTCAATTAGCAATGTGCACCAGAGAGCTATACAATTCTGCATGGTCCCTTACATCCTATTTCATCAGAATGGCAGTATTCTTTGCAATATAAGCTTTATTTTCTTCTTTTTTTATGGATTCACCAACTCATGTCTGGTCTGCTTTATGTACCTTGGATCTCAATTTGCCCAAGCTAATTGAGACACCTTTATCAAGGGGGTGGGAAGTGGAGTAACTAGGAAGACAAATTATTATTCACCAAAAATATCTTGCCAAATTTGCAATTCAGGAATCACTTCTCACTATTGGAATTTTGTATGATACCATAGTATATGTGCATTAAATAAATTCTGGAGAAATTGAGAATAAGAATATAAAGATATAGTCATTGTTCAAAGTTTTGATAGCTCGCTCGCTCTCTCTCTATCTCTCTCTCTCTCTCTCTCTCTCTCTCTCTCTCTCCCTCTCTGGTGCTGGGAATTTAACCAAGGGTTATTCTACCTCTGAGCTACACTCCAGCCCTATTTTATTTTTTAGTTTGCAACATGGTCTCATTAAGTTCCTGAGACTAATTTTTAACCTATGATCTTTCTGTCTCAGTCTCCCAAGTACTAGGATTACAGATGTGTACTACCACACCTGGCTGAACTCTCTCTCTTTACAGAATTTAGTATCTTGGGTTTACGATCAGGAGACCAAATGAATCATATGTTTTGACATAAAAATGATGATAATGATTTAAAGACATGATTTTCTGCTCAAGAAAACAAATGCATTTCACAAAAATATACTATAATTGTTTTCAGCTATCTATTATTGTTTATTCAATGAAAATAATGTTAAGGGGGAAATAAAATTACTTTTACAATAAAGCTGTTCTACCATTTATTTTTCTAATATTATGCTAATGATAATTTTAAAATAAATCATGTTTGGGCCCTTACCCATTTTTCTAAATTATTTGCAGTTTTCTATTTTTGAGTTTGCATATTGTCTTTTTTCATGTTATAATTCCAATTGGCTTGAAACATAGATTAGCCTCTGTGCTTCAAAATTTGGCACAAACTTATTTACATCTACTTTCCTGGCCTGAGAGGTGTGGATTGGGCATTCTTTGGGATCAATTTTTATCTGAGCATAGCTCGAATTATAGCCTGTATATACTGCATAACACACCTGCTTTGGTAGTCCCTTTTATTTTAGGGACAGGAAGACAGGACTATGTATGACTCATCACTGTAAATCCAGAACTTAGGACATTTCCTGACATTGAGCATACTTTCAAATTAATGAACTTAATGAGTATAGACCTTTCATTTATCTTTCCCATGCTAATCATATGCTCGATGCAAAATTTGATTTCAGAAAGGTACATTGCTCATCTAAAAATGACACTCCTCTGAACTTTAAATTTATATTCCATACATTTCTGTACCATGGCCAATGCAAGATATTACCTATTATAAAATTATGTCACCAAACTCTAATTAATATAATTCATAATTATTTTTCTTGTCATAGGCATTGGCTATGATTCCATGCTTTTTAATATTCAAATTTTCCTAAACCACTAGAATGAACAGATAACTTGAAATAGTAATCCTAAATGACAGTCAAATTGTAAAAATATAGAGTAATTTATTATCCAAGGTTAAAGATATGGGGTAAAATTCACCTAGAAATACATTGAAAAGTTAAAGCACAGCCGGGCGTGGTGGCGCACGCTTGTAATCCCAGTACTTTGGGAGGCAGAGATTGGGGGATCCGGGTTCGCGGCCAGCCTAAGCTCGTGCGCGCGCTCTCTCTCTCTCTCTCTGTCTCTCTCTCCCTGTCTCTCTCTCTCTCTCTCTCTCTACTTAGTGAGGCCCTCCGCAGCTTTGTGAGACCCGGTTTCAAAATAAAGTATAAAAAATAGGGCCGGGGGCGTAGCGCGGAGGTAGAACGCCCCTGTGTTCAATCCCCGGTACCACACAAAAAAAAAGAAAAGTTAAAGCACTATCTTCAAAGACATTTATTCACTTCTCTCTCTCTTGTTTTTGAAGAATCTTCTTTTGTCTCTGTGTGACCTACTTAAAATGAGGGTGAGGCGTTCACTTGGAAATTCTGTCTACCAACATGTGGTACTGAAATTGTATTGCCAAAGTCCTAGCTTAGCCAATCTAATGAAATTTCTTAACCTTGAATGCTATGCCCAAAGTGATGTAAAGTTAAAGTAAGCCACATATGTGACATAGAGTCCAGTAGTAAGCAAATACAGGGGGTAGAGTAGTTCCTGAAAAGATACTGTGAGAAAGAATTGTTGCTTAGCAGTGGAAATTATCTCTAGACTCTAGAGACAAGTAACTGACAACACGGATAGAGGAATACAAAAATGGTAACAACAACCCAAGAAAAGAGAACTTATTAGAGATGTTGCAAATGGAGTCTCTAAAGTATGAATTAGATTCTTCTTCTTTATACAAATGAATATATATATATATACAAATGACTATATATTATATATAATTATACATATAAATATATCTATATATAATATTTTGGCACTAGGGTTTAAATCCAGGGGCATTCTATATTAGAGCTACAACCCCAGATCTATTTTTATTTTGAAACAGGGTCTTGCTAAGTTACCTCACACTGCTGGCCTCAAACCTATGATCCTCCTGTCTCAGGCTCCCACGTACTAGGATAACAAGTGTGTGCCACCACAGGCCTTACTTATTCTACTTTTGAGCATACAAATAATGATTCCAGAAGCTCCAACTTGTTTCCCTGTACACTCTATCTCACTCTAATCCTTTAATTCATCAAATCATCAAATGCACAGTCCAATATCAACCAGGGGTGGTCCATGTCTTTAACTCACTATCTATGTAATTTTCTCTGAGACTTCATTTTCCTTTTTCAAAAGTAGTCCAATAATATCTATTTCTGTCAGTTAAGGTTCATCCAGAAAAAAAAAAAAACAGAAGTACTGTCACTGCTAAAGATTAAGGATTTATTACAGGAATATATCTTTACAATTGTTGAAGCTGAAGGTTATTGTGGTCAATGTGTCAGTGCTTCTGGGGCCTAACATCAGCAGTTAGGAAGAAGGCAAAATGAGGAAGAGGGAGGACAACCTGGGAACCACAGGATACAGTGGAATACAAGTGCATTTCTCAACACCACCTCCAACCTTTAGCTTCACAGAGGCAGGTTATTTGCAGAAGAAGTTGATACTCTCTCATGGAGCGAAATAGGAAATGGACATAGCAGTCAGAAAAGATGAAACAGGAGCTGTGAAGCTGTCTGCTATGTGTGCCAAAAGGGGAACTGACAGATAAGCAACATTTATGAGATGAAACATTGCTAACACTCCTACATAAACCTTCTGAATGTTAAAGAAATGCAGCCGCTGCCTGACTGAAGTCTTTCATGCCTTACATGAATGCTATCCTGGATTCAGACAAACCGAGAACTACATAGAGAATGGGGAATGTAGATTCAGTTTATCTAAGATAATAATGCAAATCCCTCACAACATCCTTGGCCAATGAAAGGAAGTGCATGAGAAATCATGTTCTAAACTTTACAAGACAAAAAGAAGGGAAAAAGTGGCATTATTTCTGCAAAATATCCTCCTTACAATAAGTTGAACATTATTTCACCTGTGTTACTGTGTTCTCTGCAACATAACTGGCTAGAAGCATAAACGGTAGATTCTTGAACAATGTGATTTAACAGGAATTACCAGACCTGAGAAACCTACAGTTTCTAACAAAATTGTAAATTACAAAGGGATGTGGACAACACTTATATATAATCAGTATGTTCTGATGATATCACGGAGCATGATCTTAAAGAAAGAAAAGAGAGAAGTGGAGTATGTATCACATTTTGATTGGAAACAGGTATTGCAAGGTTAAGGTGGTATGAAAATAACAATCGTATTTCTATCCCCAAATGTCCTTCAGGATGAGATATATCCTAATCTCTAGTGGCAATTTAAAATTCCTCAATAAAAGAAAAAACTTCCTAACATTCTGGAGTTTTAGCTACAGGTTGAAATAGGAACCAAAAGCTTATATATGAACAAAGTATTATTGGGGTAAAATGCAGCCCATGCAAGTGACCCAAGCAAAAGTTACTTTATAAGGAAAAGACTGACTTTAATATCAGCTCCTTGATTTTTTAATAAAGCACATAGACTTCCAGGTGTACAAGAGAGCCTTATATCATGATATATCCTTTCAATTCTTAAATCAAGGACGTTTCAATCCATTTTTTTATAAATGGCAATGTACCAGTAGGATTTCAAAACAATAAGAAAAGGATTTGGGTTCATTTTACTCTCCCTGAGATTAGATCCAGATGCACTGTTGGAGTGAAAGTCACCTTGGAAAGCTCAACAATTGAGTCAAACTGAGTTTAGGGGAATTTGCAGTTCTGAATGTCAAGGTGAGAGGATTAAAGTCAACACTCCCTTTCCAAGGTATCCTCACTCAGTTTCTCCTTCCAGACACTTGCAGTACTAGCAACCCTAATGTCTCTTTCATAGACACTCTCCTGAAATTGCCAGAGGTGGTTAGTGAAATTCTCTAGTAGGAAGAAATGGAACTTCTGTCTTCAATAAAATGTTTGGAGGAAGTCTATGGACATGAAAGACATCCCCACCCACCATCCCCAGTCTTTTGCCCAGCATACACACAAACAGGATACTCCATGATCTCCTTTGCCTGATGTTACTCCAACTCCTCCTTTCGGGAATGCTTGGTTGCAGCTCAAGGTAGCTCAGGGTAGAACAAAAAAATGTATAAGAAGAAAATAGGGCATTTTTTATGTAGGGGAAAAGGCAGTCCATCTACCAGTATAACCTGATAATATTTGGCACAAAATCCGTCATGTGCCTTTTGATATAAGGTTAAATTTGTGAACATATGCACAGAAAGATATCATATTGGTATATAAAATTGAGGTGAATAACAAGAGATATTAGTGAAAAAGGACTGCAAATCACTGTGTCCCAAAGCCAGTAGATGTTTGTTTCAATTAATGCATGCAATATCATAGTATAAAAGAGCAAAAATTATAAAAGAAAATAAAGAGATGTGTGTTGTTACAATAACTCTTTTTTTTTTTTTTGCGGTACCGGGGATTGAACCCAGGGACATTCTACCTCCGCGCTACGCCCCTGGCCCTATTTTTTATACTTTATTTTGAAACCGGGTCTCACGAAGTTGCAGAGAGCCTCACTAGGTAAAGAGAGAGAGAGAGAGAGAGAGAGAGACAGGGAGAGAGAGAGCAAGAGAGCTGAGGCTGGCCATGAACCCGGATCCTCCGGTCTCCGCCTCCCAAAGTACTGGGATTACAAGCGTGCGCCACCACGCCTGGCTACAATAACTCTTATCACATATACTTAACATATATATTCTACAAACAACTCTAAGTTTCTTGAGGGATGGAACTTTCTTTTTCTTGTTCATTGACAAAACCCAGTGCAAATACCTATGCCTGACATATAAGAAGTAGATTATAAACATTTTGTTAGGAGCAATACTAGAAACTGAACCCAGGAACATTCTACTACTCCCCTGGCTCTTTTTATTTTTTATTTTGAAACAGTCTCACTAAGTTGCTGAGGCTAGCCTCAAATTTATAATCGTCCCATCTCAGTCTCTCAAGTACTAGAATTATAGGTGTGCACTACCACATCCTGCATCAATAAACATTTTAAAATAAATTCACATAAAGAAAAATTCCAAACTGAACACAAGGGAAAGTATCATATGTGCCATTAAATAGAAATGATTACCTGCAAAACTAATTTGTGAGAGGATCAATACATACATATTTATTACATGTGTTCATTCCTTCAATAAAGATATGTAAAAAATTCATAATGCTACCCACACTAAACTATATGTTGGGTGAACAAAAGACCTAGTTTCTGCTACCATGGGACTTATGAGAAAAACCTACAACGAATGGAAATAAACAAAATAAGCTTGAGGTTCTAATGTATAACTAAGTACAATTTGTTAAAAACTTATATATTCAGAAAATGTAACTATATATATCAAATAACCTGCTTATAAAAAGGTTGCTATTTGACTCTGTTTTAATTAGGAAGAGGTGGAAACAAAAGTGTATCAGTTAGCTATTGCTACATGACACACCACTCCAAAATTCTCTGGTGTAAAACGACAAACATGAATCAGTACTCAGTAACCTACAGGTAGAATAAATTGTTATTGCCATGGCTGGCTCAGTTATCTTCAGCTGTGGCTCAGGTAAGCAATTCTCTTAATCTTGATCAAAGAGTCTTATTTAGTCCATCAGTCAGCGGGTTCTATGCTGGTTCAGAAAGCTCAGCCGGGATAGCAGGAGTCTCCTCTTCAGTCTCTCATTTGCTAGAAAGCTTGCTCAGATTTGTGACCATAGCAAGAACAGGATTTGAGATAGAAAGAGACAAAGCACAGGTGTCTTTATTCCCCTGCCAGAACTGGCATAGTGTCACTTCTGGTGCTATCTTTTTTTTTTTTTTTTT
>PVJS01053702.1:0-13207 GCA_004027185.1 Glis glis
ACATTCCTCCAGTGCTGTTAAAACTTGGTGTGTGGGTCTGAACCTTGCACTTCACCTAAAGCAGGATCTTAAACATCCTATCAGATGCTCTTGGCAGGTCATTTTTTCCAGCATATGTCTGCCATATGGAAACAACTATCAACTCACGTAAATTAAAATCTTATGAAAACAGGTGTTTTGGGTAGCAAAGAAATTAATGTTTTATGACTAGGCATGCAAGAAAAATTATTCCAAGCAAAGCCGCATTTAAACTTTTTATGTTCCTTATCCTAGAATATTACTCTTTTTATTTGGAATAAAATATTTTAATAATCATTTAATTGAAAATAAGCTACTTGAGAATGACTGAATTTAATTTTTCACATACTAACAGGAGTTTTTATTTCTTTGTGTTTTTAATTTCTCTACATTAGATGATTAGGTCTGGGAAATTTCAAGCTTTTAACTGGGGAAGCCCAACTCTGAACATGCAACACTATAATCAGGTAAGTTTATTGAAGTTGAAATTATTCATATTTTGAAAGGCAAGAATATAGGAAGCTGGGCGTGGTGGTGCAAACCTGTAATCCCAGGACTTGGGAGGCTGAGACAGAAGGATCTCAGGTTTGAGGCCAGCCTCAGCAACTTGGCGAGACCTTCTGCAAATTAGACCTTGTTTCAAAATAAAAAATAAAATAGGGCTGGGAGTATAGCAGAATGTCCCTGGGTTCAATCCCCAGCACTACAAAAACAGAAAATAGAAGGAAGAGAAGGAGGAAGAGGAGAAGGAGGAGGAGGAGGAAGAGGAGGAGGAGGAGGAGGAGGAGGAAGGGAAGATGGTATCCTTGTCAGTCAAGGCTGGAGATGTTTTTCAGCAGGCAGGGGCTTTGTGGCACAGTGGATACTTTGAGCAGTCTTCATATCCATTATAGTACAAAAAAGTCAGACTTCAGAATTCATCTTATGAGTGGTCAATAGGCGTTTGGGCAATAATTGCTGCATCTCTCTACCTAGACTCAGGAAGTTATTGACAAGATATAATGGAATAATATCTATAATCTCATAGCTCATGGTAGACTCTCAGGTTACCATTGACTAATATTGAACAAGGAAAATAACCTACACCTATATGATTTTGTAAACGTCAATTCTTCCTCTTTATCTACCTCCAATTGTTCCACCCAAATAATAGCTGAACAACTAATGATTTTCAACTGTTCCCATGTCTCAAATTTAGAAGGAACATGAATGTTTCTGTAACCATATCCTGTGTGTAGAGAATACTTCCTGCCCCCTGTGTTTTGCATAGTGAATGTCTTTAAAGAGATTTTCAGAACACCATCAGATCACACTTTTGTTGAAAACACTTTCCCTTCAATCATTGCCTTCCCCAAACCCCAAAACACAGGCTTTCTTTGAATCTCTCTTTCTTCTGGGCCCTAATTCTGGTAATCAGAGAACTTATCTTAAAGGGCAAATAAGACCTGGAATATCAAATCCCCAAATCCACCCTCCTTCTAACAAGTCAATAAAAACAGTTGAGGTTGGTCTTCAACTAACTAGAGCAGTGACACTAATTTAAAAGCCAGAGCCAGCATCTAGCCAACTGTTTGAACAATGAGCATAAGTAAAGGAAGTTGGATTTATAATTATACGTATTCCTCATGCTATTCGCTTTTCTCCAATATACAAGAGAATACGATGGAAATACTAGGGCAAATGACATATGATAAAATTCTTTCTGTGGCAAGCTATTTCCTAGGTGAGAATAGAGAAACTCTTCATATATTAGAGTAGTGTTATCGAGAGTATGAATTAACAAAATTGTGTCTAGGTTGTAGAAAAACTGGAGGTGATTCTCTTGTTCCCCTTTCCCTTTGTATGGATCTCCTTAAATTTTACGTGTTAATGGTGATTTTCTAGAAATAGGAAATTTGGCTGATGAAACCTTTTCTCAGAATTCGAGGCAACATTTACTAAAATCAGTAAGTACCTAGCAAATACAGCTCTGAACTGAACCCACTGGCCTATTCACTTACTGTTCTGGAAAGTAATACAAAGCCAAAGTAAATGACTCAGGATATTTTAGAAAGATCATACTTGAGAGTGGTAGAAATAATCTACTGTAGTTAGAACCCAATCAGATACACTTCCTTCAGTGTGAGCTGAAATCTAAGTATTTAATTTGTAAGATAGCCTTGCAATTCAGATCATGGTTTAGGACCAGCAGTATCAGCATCAACTACAAATGCAGAATTTCAGGTTCATTCCCCAAATCTACTGAATCCATCTTCATTCTAACAAGATCCCCAGGTGATTCACAGGCCCATTAGTTGGAAAAGCGCCCACCCAAAACATACTGCTTTCACTTTGCTCTGTGGATAGAGGCAACTTTCTCAGAGCAATCATCATTAGAATTTACTTACAAAACTAAGTCACTAAGATACATAATTATAATGCACCAATAAAAGCATTAAAAAAAAACGAAGTCAGTTAATGTTACCCAACCTACCCAGAGAATAAACACTTAGTTTAAAGCATGGTTACCTAAACTTTGGTTCTTTGTGTTTTTTAGTCCACAGCTCCCTACTACAACGTGACAGCCATGACCGTGCCAACTGCAGTGTGGAGCGGTGGCCATGACATACTGGCCGACCCCGAAGATGTTGCCATGTTGCTACCCAAAGTCACCAATCTCATTTATCACAAGGAGGTTCCTTCTTACAATCACCTGGACTTTATCTGGGCAACGAATGCCCCTCAAGAAGTTTACAATGAAATAGTTTCTATGCTGGCAGAAGATAAATAATAGTTTTGGATTTAAAGAATTATCTACTTAGTTTTCCAAAATACTTTCTTCTTGCTTAATGTCTTTTTCTCCAGTGCTTTTTCCTGTAATTTGACTTCAGAAATATATTGGCATCAACAAACTGCCCATGTGTCATTTTGATTTCTTTTCAAATGTAAAGAAATTCAATTCTTCACTGGGAAATTTTACCTAGAAACACCTTATAGAACACATTCACAGGGTGAGGAACTTCTCCCCAAATCTGCCCATTCAATTTCTTTCCTACACTCAGAGTAGGAGCCATGAGCCAGTAATGCTTCCAAAAGACAGTCCTGGGGTTGAACATTGACTCTTCTTAGATATACTTGATGCCAAGTAAATTGCTTTCAGATGCCTTTGATAATGGCCCTTGTCAATGAAGCTCAGTCTCTCCGTCTGCACCATGGGGCTATCACTTGCTCTTTGGCATGTTTAGCCCCATGAGAAGGCCCACTGGGATATAAGCTAAACTGAAGTCGGCTCACTTTCACCTCCCAGGGAGAGGGGGCCAAGCATAGGCTGGGATGCTACAGGCAACCCTAACCTTGACTCAGGAAGTGTGCTCTACTATTGCTCTTATTCTGCCCTCATTCCCATGGATTTTAAAAAGCAGGCACTGACTAACCCAACTACTTTTGAAATCACTATCCCCTGGTAACCCCAGGATGCAGAAACATTCCCATGAACTTATAAACCAGCAAATACGACTGCTACCAGTAGGTTCTAAATTTCCAAAATTTCCAGAAAGCATAGCCTAGGAGAGTTTACCATACACAAAGTTGTGACCTCATATTTTAAGCAATTAAGCTTTTTGGTTTCCACTTATGATATGGTAGGGTTGAATGTGTAAAATATAAGTGAGAAAATACCATCATGGCTGGGCGTGCTGGCACACGCTTGTAATCCCAGTACTTTGGGAGGCGGAGACCAGAGGATTCGGGTTAGCGGCCAGCCTCAGCTCTCTCTCTCTTTCTCTCTCTACCTGTCTCTGTCTCTCTCTCTCTACCTAATGAGGCCCTCCGCAACTTCGTAAGACCCGGTTTCAAAATAAATCATAAAAAAAAATAGGACCGGGAGTGTAGCGTGGAGGTAGAACGCCCCTGGGTTCAATCCCCGGTACCGCAAAAAAAAAAAAAAAAAAATCATGTACCCAGCATAATATATAGAACATAGAGTATTCCAAAAATCTGTTATTTTCTATTATATTGTCATGTCCCTCTACCTCTTATTTGCTTTAAACTTTCTCCTTTTTTTAAAGTGTAAACCAAAAATTCCTAAGAGAAGATCATTTAGGGGCTTTTATTTTAATATTTTAGTGAAGGTGGTTGGAGCCTTCACTAAACCATCGGAGGATCTCAGTGACTAGTGAGTGACAAACATTCATGGTGGTGTAACCAGTTAAGGACTCAGGTGGTTTACCTACTCTACATTTTTGACAAAAGAACAATCATTATATTCTTACAGTCACCTATGCTTTTCCAGATAACTGCCATTCTTTTAGTGTGTATTTAGAAAATATGCAGTTTTGGTTTTGATCTCTGAACACCAGTAAATGCCATTTTATTTACTCCCACAGAAGCTCTGCTAATATCCCTTATTTTTAATCTGAACTGTCAACATATCAGCCGATATTTGAGAGTTTATTTCCACCTGCCTCCTGTAATCACCCCCTGAGTGAACTCTCATCACATAAAGTTCAATAATTTCAAACTCAAATGCATCATCCCCACTTCCCTGAGTCAATAAATGTCAAGCCAATGAAGTTCTCCCAACACCAGGGAGTGAGAATTCGGAGTCAATTTTGTGCACTGCCTCTCCATTCTAGTGTAGGAAACTTTAAATACACACGATGGTAGAATAGTTTAACAAACCCCTTTGTACTCATTACTCAGTTTCAGCTATTATCAATACACACATGATCTTATTTCACCTGTACCTCCAGCCTCCTCTCCCTTCCCATAATAATTTGAAACGAATCTCAGACACCACATGGTTCATCCATAAGTATTTCAGGATGTATTTCTAAAACATCAGGTCTCTTTCTTAATACAACAATGTCATTATCATATCCCAAACTTCCTTAATATTAAATGTCCAGTCAGTGCTCAAATGTCCAATTGTCTTGTAAATGTCAAACTCTTGAAACTGGAAACCAAACAAGGTCTACACCTTTTATTGGTTGATGTGCCTCTTGTCTCTTTAGGTCTGTAACTTCCATCTCTCTCTCTCTCTCTCTCTCTCTCTCTCTCTCTCTTTCTCTCTCTCTCATGATTTTTCTTTTTTGTTTTTGCTATTAAAGAAACTGCATCTTTCATGTTGTAGTTTCACATTATTGAGATTTTGCTCATTATATTCCAGTAGAAAAACTAATCATTCTTCTCTCCCCGTCATCTTTCTTGGAACTCAGGGCTTCTTAACCTCAACGCTATTGACATTTTGGGCCAGGCAGGGTATGTGTGTGTGTGTGTGTGTGTGTGTGTGTGTGACTCTCCTGGGTTTTATATGATAATCTAGTGGCCACTACCCACTAGATTACAGTAGCACTCACACAGCCTATGTTGGGACCATCAAATATATCTCCCTACACTGCCAAATATCAACTTGAGGACAAAATTGCCTAATCTTCCCGGTTAAGAACTACTCTGGTATATTACAACCTTGATCAGATTAAGATTTTTTAAAAAAATTACTTCACAGGCCATATTGTATTCTCCCACAAAGAGGCCCATAAGGGCTGTCTCTCTTTCTAGACTGTCAAAGGCTATTGCTTTTCAATACCCAGATCTAATAGTTCATGAGGGGTTAGAAAATGGTGACAAAGTGTACTGAAAATAGTTAATTCTAGAGAATCATACATTTCAAAATTGGTAAGAGTATATTTCAAATGTTTTCACCACAAAATAGTGTTAAATATTTGAGGCGATAGGTATGGTGACTAGCTTGATTTAATTATTTCACATTGATCTAACATATTTGAAATAATAGGACAAGGAGCTGTGCAACTCATAGCGAATATCCCTGTATCATAGTCTCCACTTAGTAGGAGTCTACGTGTCCTAGTCCAAGCACTCTTCTCCTTTTGCTGCATAAGACTGACGTGAATAGCTCTGCTACATTGCCAAATTAAACATTTTTAGAGTTATCTTAGGGATGAAATGGGGGTTTGCTGTGAATTTTATGAACTACTAGTTGGGGGTAATACTGGGTATCTGAGTTCCTAGGCTTTACAAAGACAAACTTTAGCTATTATCAACTTTAGTTTATCCTGATATGACACAAAGGAGTAGACAGTTGAAATGATAGAGAAAAAACCCTACTCCTGACATTATCTTAAAAATTGAAAGGATGGCCTCATTCCATGGGATTACAGTCTATAGCTATAGGATAGACAGAGTGAAGCATGGATGTCAGGCATGGTTTAAACAGTGTTGATAATTCTCTTTCTTTATTTTTAATTTTTCCTTCTATGATAACATATTCTTAGTTTCTTCAGCTGTAAAAATCTTTTGACATCAAAGTCTAAACTATCAAATAGTATTTGGACATTTCAGATTACATATAAGTCCAGAAATTTATGCCATTAATAAGGAAATATTCTTTGTGGTTCTATTGGAATTTCTGCAAATCTAGCAGTGTTTTGCTTTTATAGCTCTAAAATGTAACTGTCTTACAAAATGAACTCCATAAGTGGCCATATAGGGACAAGAAACTAACAACCCTCTGAGAAAAATGCTATTATTTAAATTAATATTTGTCTTTTCATAACCAAATTTAATCAGGAAGTTTTATAGAAAATATGCAGTACCCAGATTTGCCGCTAGAGGGTAAGGTAGATTTGGAGGCTGGCTTTTCTCAGTCCAAGAGCATTCACTCTAATTAATAGATAGATGGTGCTTGTGCTTATTTAATACAGAGACTCTGTATTAAAAACGTGGGGAAAATCATTTAACATAACACACGAGGGCCAGGCATGGTGGCACACATCTGTAATTCCGGTACTTAGAAGGCTGAGGCAGGAGGATCAGAGGTTCAAGGCCAGCCTCAGCAATTTAGTGAGGCCCTCAGCAACATAGTGAGACCCTGTTTTTTAAAAAAATAGGGCTGGGGTTGCAGCTCTGAAGTGGAATTCCCCTGGTCTCAATCTCTGTAACACACACACACACACACACACACACACACACACACATGCACACACACAGAAGAATTAAATCTTAGAAAAGTTCATGGATGGAAGGTAGGAAAAATTTGCATTCTGCTAAGGACTTTATATATGGGATAACAATACCCACAAAATACTACAAAATATTTAATATATACCAATTTTATGAAGTAAAGATACTGAGAATAAGTTATGCCTGCAAAGTCTCATGGAAAACAGCAAAATCAGGACGTGAATTCATGTGTGCCTGATTCCCAAACCCAAATCGATGTAGTATTCCATATCAACAGACCAAATCAAGCCTTCATCAGACGAAGCTCACATGATCTCATGCTACATAGCACGTCTGTCGTTGCTGTGATTCTCACCTGTTCGTTTTGTACAGAAGGTATGTGTTGTGTGTTTCCATCACTGCTTCTGGATGTGTAAACTCTGTAAATTCAAACAACCTATTTTGCTTCTCATATTTATCTCCTTTTCTGCATGGCACAAGCATACCCGTGGAGGCTCTTGTTCAACTATTGAAGCTCATTATTATGTTCCTATATATTTATGCCTTGTTAACAAATAATTTAACAGCCAATTGTTTTTCTCTCTGTGGATGATCTGCCCATTTCTTAGATGTGTCAGATTCTTTTAAACAACACATTTAAATAACAAACATACTTGTGCTTGGCTTAATCATTACATAATATATTCCCAAACTGAATAAAACCTTTAAATCCCTGATTTTGATTTAATTCATTATCCTAATAGTTATTTCTATTATGGATATTTTTCAAATCTGTGAAATCAAGAAAGCAGAACAACCCCACAATAAACCATCTTCCAGCCTAAGTAATTATTAGCATCTCATCAATTGCACTTGATCTTACCTTACCACAACCAGCAATAAATTATTTTTCAGCAAATCTCTGGACACATAACATTTTATTTAGAAAGATTTTATTATACAGCTTTAAAATATAAGTCATTTGGAAAACAATCACAATATCAATATTATGATTAAAGAAGAAAATAAAAATTCTTTAATATTACCAACTATCCAAGTAATGCTGAGACTCCTATGACTCTCTCATAAATGTGTTTTTTACATTAGTTTGTCCAAATCAGATCATGAAGACTGCCATACATTGTATTTGGTTGATAGGTATCTTAAGACTCAGTCTGCACTAGCTCTCATTTCTGTTTTGGTTTTCCCCTTGTTTATTTATTATATTCCCCAATCCTGATAATGTAATCTTTCCTTGGGAATATTTTATACAGATTCAATATTTTATACAGGCCAAGAACAATTCTTTTGCTCCAAGAACTTCAGGCCTATGTAACTTACAATTACATTTTAGCTTTTAACATGTATCTTTTCCCCCTAAAACGGCCACATTCAACCCAGTCTATGCAAGTACTATATTTCCAACAAAAATTCACTCCCCACTCCCTCTCTCCATCATTGCCTCTCATATGACATCAATACTACAAGGCTTGTGCCCTCAGCTTCATATATGAGAGATATATGAAGACAAAACCTTAGTTTTGTCACTGCATCTCCCCTGAGCGAATCTAACTCAAGGAGCCTCACACTTCTAGCTTTGGATTCAATTAACAGAAGACTTGACTCTACATTAGAATCAAGTTTACTTCTGAGTTTCTTTTGAAAACTCTTTTTTCCATCATGATATGATAGGGCTTTAATATTAATATATTTATGTTTTAAAGAAGATGTTACTCTTCCCTGAATTTCCACCCTACTATCAAAGTCTCAAGGTATGCCCTCAAGAATAATTAGTCTATGATGGGGAGGTTTTTCTTCCTGGGCTTGTTTATTATTCTGTTGCCCATGTCAGGAATTGATCTTATTCATAGCATCTCCTAATGAGCTAACTATACTCATAAACAATTAAAATCTCTTTCTGGCATGCCTATAATTGTCTATGAATAAACAGCATGGTAGAATCAGGAAGACATTTCCATCCAGAGGAGCTCTAATCAACAAGAACACAGTGAGGTGGTTGCTAGGGAAGTATAATGACTGCCACCAGTTCCGCAAGAAGACACCTGCACAATGTCATTCTTACTTGTTCCCATGTTGTGAAGGCAAACCTCCCCATTTAGAAGGACCTCTTGGACTCTAATTGCTAATGGCCCAAGATGTCTCTTTTCCCAATTGAAAGCCAAATTTAACAAATAACACAAATAATGCATTCATTAAGGCAGATTATTGATCTATTAATTTAGACAACTGTGTAGTCAGTTTGAAGTGACTGAGATGATTAAAAAAATTATAATGCAAGGTAAAGATTTGAGCTCCCAATCAAAGAATCGTGATGACTCTAAAATTTTAAAATACTGATTGAGCTGGGTGTAGTGGTACATGCCTGTATCTTTCTATGAGGAGGCTGAGACAGGAGGATCAGAGGTTTGAGTACAGCCTCAGTAATGTACTTGAGATTCTCAGCAACCTAGCAAGACCCTGTCTCAAAACAAAAAATAAAACAAGGGCTAGGGGTATAGCTGGGAGTTAGAGCATACCTGGTTCAATACCCAGTATCACACACAAAAAAAAAGTAATTAGTTAACTAACTAATTAATTAATGAAGATACTGATGATCTTAAAGTCTTGATTGTATAGAAGTCTTATATTTATATAGGAAACATGAACATGGGCTGAGTAAAAGATATTTTCTCCAGTGTTTATTTCTTTTTTTTCTTTTGTTGGAAGGCAGTATAATAGAACATAGTTTTTAAACAAAGCTGGGTCTGAATCCAGATTCCAATTAATGACTATTGATGTCAATTTTGGAGAGGATTTTACCATCTCAAAATGTGAGAATGTTTTATACTGATTCCTTTAGGCTAATTGCAACACTTTTCTCTAAATGCCACAAAACCTATTCAATTCATTTTCCTATTTCAGCATTTAACATTTACCAATTCTCTGCTAATTCATGATATAATCTTTATTATATATTATGCCATACATTATACATTGTATTTTGCTGGTTTGTAATTACTTTGGGCCTATTTGTTCTCCTTTGTAGATGTGGTCAATTCTGCCACGCATTTAAAATTATTTAGCTTTAAATGCATTCCTTAAAATGAAACCATCAAGACTCTAAAGAGAGAGCCTACAGAATTGGAGATCTTTGCCAGCCATTCTTCTGATAAAGGACTAACATCTAGAATATACAAAGAACCTAAAAGACTTAACACTCAAAAAACAAATAACCCAATCAAGAAATGAGCAATTGAACTAAATAGACACTTCACAAAAGGAGAAATACAAATGGCCAATAAATACGTGATAAAAATGTTCCATATCATTAGCAATCAGGAAGATGCAAATCAAAACTATACTGAGATTCCATTTAACCCCAATTAGAATGGCAATCATCAAGAATACAAACAAAAAGTGCTGGTGAGGATGTGGGGAAATAGGAACTCCTCTACACTGTTGGTGGGATCGCAAATTAGTGCAGCTGCTATGGAGATCAGTGTGGAGATTCCTTAGAAAACTGGGAATGGAACCACCATACAATCCAGCTATATCACTCCTGGATATCTCTCCAAAGGAATTGAAATAAAAATACTACAGTGATACACGCATATCCATATTTACAGCAGCACAATTCACAATAGCTAAATCATGGAACCAACCTGGGATGTCATCAACAGATGAATGGATTTCAAAATTATGGGATTTACACACAATAGAATTCTACTCATCAATAAAGAAGAACAGAATAATGTCATTTGCAGGAAAATGGATTAACCTGGACAACATTATGTTAAGTGAGATTAGCCAGTCACAGAAAGTAAAGGGTCATGTTCTCTCACTTATGTGGAAGTTTGGGAGTAATTGGGATACAAGAAGGACTTTAGATAAAGGAGGAGAAGCCACAGTGGAGTGATGGTGGGGGTTTAGGGAAGGGTGGGGGAGGGAGAATTAATGAAGGAAACACACTGATGTTATGTGTATATGCGAGAATACCAATGCCAATCTCTCTTTTTTTTTTTTGCGTTACCGGGGATTGAACGCAGGGGTGTTCTACCTCCGCGCTACGCCCCTGGCCCAATTTTTATACTTCATTTTGAAACCGGGTCTCATGAAGTTGTGGAGGGCCTCACTTATTAGAGAGGGAGAGAGAGAGAGAGAGAGAGAGGGAGAGAGAGAGCGAGAGAGCTGAGGCTGGCTGCGAACCCGGATCCTCCGGTCTCTGCCTCCCAAAGTACTGGGATTACAAGCGTGGGTCACCATGCCCGGCAAATGCCAATCTCTATATCATGTATGGGGAAGGGGAGGGAGAAGGGAGGGAGCTGGGGGGAAGCTCACCAAGTGCTGTGTGCATGTGTGTACCTATCACTCTGAACTTCATTATGATGTGAGACTACAGTGCACCAATAGAGATATATTTAAAAAAGTAAATCCATTATATAAGATAATTGGAGGCCGGGCGTGGTGGTGCACGCTTGTAATCCCAGTACTTTGGGAGGCGGAGACCGGAGGATCAGGGTTCGCGGCCAGCCTCAGCTCTCTCTCTCTCTCTCTCTCTCTCTCTCCTTAGTGAGGCCCTCTGCAACTTCGTGAGACCCGGTTTCAAAATAAAGCATAAAAAATAGGGCCAGGGGCGTAGGGCGGAGGTAGAACGCCCCTGCGTTCAATTCCCAGTACCCCCCAAAAAAAAGATAATTGGGTAAGTCCTATCTTGATACTCTGCTTTAAATCAATGTTCTTAAATATTTTTGTCCTTTAATTTTTCTTGATAAAATTTACATTTTCAGCTAGTTTGCAAAAAAATTCACCAAGATTTTGACTGAAATTGCATTAAGCATTTTCAGTTATTCTCAAAGAATTGTACAATGTTCAAATCTGATTCTTATTCTAAACATTGAATGTTCAAATTTTATTCATGTTATCACCTTTGTCCCTCGGTAAAGTAGTTTCCCTTATTTCTTATTCAAGGTACTCCTTGCAACTTGGTGATATCTTTGCTAAGATGACATAGCCCCCCCCCCCAGTATGTATCCTAAGTAGTTACTGCTTGTTTATAGCTGTGACTATTAAAGGATGTGTTTAAAAATCAACTGTGGCCCTCTTCCAAATTATACTCATGTAGCCCTCTGGGATTCTGATACATCTTCCAGGAAAGAGTTCATTCCATCCCTTAATGATGAGTACATATGCCCCCCAGGACTATAGAGAAAGTTAAATTACACCAAAGTAAAGCAAAGCTTTTGAGTTAAAAATTATTACATCATTTAATTTTTTTCTTTTTTTTTGCGATACCGGGGATTGAACCCAGGGTGTTTTACCTCCGAGCTACCCCCCCCCTGCCCTATTTTTTATACTTTATTTTGAAACCGGGTCTCACGAAGTTGCAGAGGGCCTCACTAAGTAGCTGAGGCTGGCTGCAAACCCGGATCCTTGGTCTCCGCCTCCCAAGTGCTGGGATTACAAGCATGTGCCACCACGCCCAGCCCATTTAATTTTTTTCTATTACTACTAAGAGTTTTTCTTCACCATGGAGCTATTTGTTTTCTAAAATAAAACTCAAGCATTTTCTTGACAAGGAAAAGATAAGTGGCTTCTTCTAATCAATCAGCACTGAATGTAACATGTGCAAGGAACCCTGGAGAGGGCTTTGGGAATACATAGATGTACAACTCTGAACTTTACCTTTGATTGGTCAGGTTTGGGTAGGAAGAGGAACTTGGTAGTTTGGATAACTGAGCTAAGAATAGAGAATAATGTACATTAGAACATGCATATTCATTAACCTTATTAGCATCCGACCTTCTGAAGTGAAAATATGATTGTTGAAGTAGGGTTTTGGGGCAGGAATTCCCATGTTCTGAAAAACAAAAACAAAAACAGTTAAGCTTCAGCATTTCTGCACATCTGTAACAACTATCTCTGTCATCACAAATCAGGTGTGCATGGAAACCATACCTTGGCCAAGGTTATACAGCTAAACCAACATCTTAAAAGTGTAGGAAGCCGGGTGTGGTGGCGCACGCTTGTAATCCCAGTACTTGGGAGGCTGAGACAGGAGGATCGCAGGTTCGCAGCCAGCCTCAGCTACTTAGTGAGGCACTCTGCAACTTAGTGAGACCCTGTTTCAAAATAAAGGATAAAAAATAGGACTGGGGGTGTAGCTCAGAGGTAGAATGCCCCTGGGTTACATCCCCAGTTCTGGAAAAAAAATAAAGAGTGTAGGGGGTGTAGAGAGAGAGGCCTTTTGACC
>PVJS01053703.1:0-13204 GCA_004027185.1 Glis glis
CTCTCTCTCTCTCTCTCTCTCTCTCTCTCCCTCCCTCCCTGTCTCTCTCTCTCTCTCTATCTAGTAGTGAGGCCCTCCACAACTTCGTGAGACCCAGTTTCAAAATAAAGTATAAAAAAATATAGGGCCGGGGGTATAGCGCGGAGGTAGAATGCCCCTGGGTTCAATCCCCAGTACCGCAAAAAAAAAAAAAAAGAATATACCCAAAAGTTGCAAACTTGATACTACTATAAAAATTAGTACAATCAGCTTTTGTATTATTAGGTTCTGCATCTGTGGGCTCCATATCCGCAGTTTGACCAGCTGTAGATCAAAAATATTTAGGAAAAATGTTATGTCTGTTTTGAACATGTGCAGACTTATTTTTCTTGTCACCATTCCCTAAACAATATAACAATTATTAGCATTTACATTGCATTAGGTATTATAAGTAGTCGAGAGATGATTGAAAGCATACAGATGTTCATAGGTTATATACACCAACCATGCCAGAGGCTACAAAGGACTTGAGCTTCCTCAGACTCTGGTATTAGGAGAAGTCCTAGGACCAATCCCTATGGTTATCAAGGGATGACTATTTATGCTTTTATTATGAGAAATGAAACTTGATATTAATTAAATACCAACTTATTTTTCCATAACTATGGGATCTGATTATGGGTTCTGATACATTTGATATTCTATAGTTAGTTTTCAAAATTGTAGGAGAAATGTACAATTATAATATTAAAGAATATGTATGAATGATAAACCCACAGGGTTTTCAGATAGATAAGAATTGATGAAACTTCTTGTTACTAATTACTTATTTGAGAATACTCCAGTGACCTGCATACTTATATTAGCTGCTTTGTTTTTATATTTTACTATAATAAAAACTCTTCATTTTTTTCACAGAAAAATCTTTTAGCCTCCTTCATTCTGTATTATGTAATTTGAATTACCTACATATTATCTCTTCTTAGAAATCCTAAAATCAGAAATTTAACCCATCAGATAGTAAGTTAATCACTTTCTGCTACCAACAGTCACCTATTCCCAATTTCACCAGGAACATTAAAAGCCTTCTTCAAGTACCCCAGGGTGAATATCTTATAATCATTTCACGTTTCATTTCTATTTTTCTCACTAGATCTAATCAATCACCAAGCCTTGACATTTCTTTTTCTCTCTCTCTCTTTATTTATTTTTTTTTGGCTATTATGTTTCTTGAGCCTCTCTTTCCAACTTAATAGCCAACACTTTATTCCAGGCATCAAGGGTGTCTCATCTGCATGATTGTGCCACAGACCTAGTAACATCTTAGCCTCCAGGGGTCCTCCACTCTACTTAATTCCCTTGTGTCCTGCAGAATAATTTTCCTCTAATGCTTTTTCTTATCAGGTAATTTGCTTACTCTTCATTATTCTAAATCTAGCTATTTCATCCCTGCTTTCAGAGTTCCACGGTCAATTACATTTCCTAGATTACCAATCTTGTTCTTTAGAATCTCTGCTCTTGACAAGTTAACTATCCATTCCTGTCCTGCGTTTGCTCATTTTCTCCCGTCTTAATACCAGTCTTTGTTTCCCACAGCTGTCCTGTCCCTCCATTTCTAGGCCTAGATAGTCTATGATAGAGAATGGTTAAGTAAAATATGGTATATGCATAGAATAAAAGACCATGAAGTCTATGAAAATATTTTACACATCATTTTAAATTTGTAATGGTATGCTGAGAGTAAATATTTTCAAGTGGGAGAAAATATTTTAAAAAAGCATTTGAAGTGAGTGTAAGGTAGGGTTTCCTGGGAAATGAACTGACACGGAGATTTTCTTGCAAGAAGATTTTTGAGGACTGCCCTTGATGTGGAGACTTTTAAGGTAATAAAGGGAAGGAGGGCTGGGCAGAGGGAGGTGTTGAACTGTAAGGGATACAGCCAATCCCATGGGAATCTTTTTATCTGATTCAAAATGAACCACTCAGCTGAAAGCCAACAGATTCCACACGGCCAGCAGCAGGGAAGAAATGCCTCAGGGCTGAAGGGCCCGTCTGGGTGGCGTGCCACAGCATCCACTCAGAGGCTGGGACAGTAACTATGTGATTATAGACACAGAGCTAGAAAGAAACCCAGGACCATGCTTATTATTATCAGTTAGTAGGATTATAAGTGACATTTACATATTATTATTTATATTTGCTATGTTGGCTGCAAAAAAAGAATGAATAAAATCTTACGTTAAAAATAATGCATGTTACTTAATATCTCATCTTTGACTTATTTCCTTAATTTTCATACTTTTATTAATTAGTAAGCTGACTACCCACATAAATACCTTTTCATAAATTTTATCAAGTTTCATTTATTACTACAAGTAAGCAATTTATTTTTTTTTGGTACTGGGGATTGAACCCAGGGCCTTTCTACATCCTAGCTACACCCCAAGCCCTTTTTATTTTGAAACAGAGCCTTGTTAAATTGCCGAGGCTGGTCTCAGACCTGCAATCCTTCTGTCTCAGCTTTCCAAGTACTGGGGTTACAGGTTATAGGCACATGCTGCCATGCCTGGCTCCTACTAAGCTATTTTATAGTATTTTTTTTCTCCAACTACACAAACTTCTCAATAGTAGATGCCATGTCCCCACATTCTTATTTAAATTCTCTTTTGTTGTGATTTTTTAAATACCAAATATCTATATATCGATATATGTAAGTATAGATTTATATAGG
Organism: Glis glis; assembly: GCA_004027185.1. NCBI lineage: Eukaryota > Metazoa > Chordata > Mammalia > Rodentia > Gliridae > Glis > Glis glis. The sequence continues at coordinate 2,711 of PVJS01053703.1, forward strand.
TGGACACACATATTTAAATACTTGAATGTATATATGCTGTGGTTTGGATGTTGGATGTCCCCGATAGACCCAGGTGTGAAGGCTTCATCCTCAGGTGGGCACGGCTGGAAGCCACTATGGACTTTCAGGAGGTGAAGCCTGATCCAAGGTCCTTAGGTCATTGGGGGGCCTGTCCAGAAGGGGACTGTGGAACCTGACTCATCCTTTCTCTCTGCTTCCTGACTCAGGTGGTGAACACTCACTCTGACACCCCCTCCTCCCTTGATGTGTTACCCTCACTAGAGGCCCAAACTGATGGGGCCTCCAGATCTCGGACTTGAACCTAAGAACCATAAACAAAAATAAACCCCTCCTTAAGTAGCCTATGTCACACATTTTGGTATAGTGATGCAAAGCTAATGAATACAATACATTTAAATATACATATGAATATATACGTTTCACGTATCTCCACTAACATGGAGTTCTATGCAGAGTAGATAGTGGTGTGAATGAGCAATTGTAGGAAAGAAAATTCAGAAGTCGATGAGAGCTAAGTTAATCTAAAGCCAAAAGCCCAGTAGTTCCAGGCAGATCCTGGCTCAGGGAAGGATGGTGCTTAAAGCTAAAGTTTTCAGCCATAGCCTACATAATCCCTTCATTCCATGGTAGGGGTTAGGTGCGAAGGAATAGCTATAGGGAATTCATAAAAGCCTACAAACTGAAAGGTAATTTGGGTTATTCTTGGAAATGGACTGTTAATTTTACCAAAGACTTATTTCTTATTTGGGTATTTAAGTTGGCTCCATTCTATATTTGCCCCAAACATAAGACGATAAACCCCATAAAGTGGTTTCAAAAGATTTTACAAGATTTAAATGGGCCCTGATGTTTTACAAGTTTCATGGACCATAGAGTTTTCAGTCATTTTTAGAGTAGCAGCTGCTACATCAGGTAATATTTGTGTAAGGAATTACTATGAGAACATTTTTAAACCAAGCATGATACCTCAAACTTGAATAGCTTTTTCTCTTATTTGACTTTAGAGGAGAAAAGACACAAACATCTATTTTTGTTTAGTTATCAAGGAAAGCCAACTTGTGTCAGAATGAGCTAAATATAGCTGTTAAGGTCATTCAATGTATCAATAGTTGATATATTACTTCGAAATATTTTCAAGTCCCAAGTTGTTTTAAGCCTGAAGTTCTTATATTGCAAATAGTTAACAATTCATCCTCTTAACAGAAGACACTTAATAAACCCATATTTATCACTGAAGATTCACTAGTACTCGGTAGAGTTTCTTGATATGCATGTTTTGGGAGAAACATGATTTGAAAACACATCCAGCAGCTGGGCGTGGTGGCGCACACCTATAATTCCAGTACTTAGGAGGCTGAGACAGGAGGGTTGCAGGTTCGAAGACAGCTTCAGCAAGTAGTGAGACTCTTACCAACCTAGCCAGACCCTATTTCAAAATGAAAATAAAAAATAGGGCTGGGGTGTAGTTCAGGGGTAGAATGCCCCTGGGTTCAATCCCCAGTACCAAAACAAACAAGCAAACAAACAACACACACACATCCAGAAATTCCAAGAATTAGCTCATAGCATTAATGTCAGCAAAGTAATTTTTAAAAAGTTAGAGCTAATTTGATTTAGAGATTTATTTAAATATTGGCTTAAGTTTAGAATTTCATGCCTTGTATTATTCTAATTTGTCATACTTATTAATAGTCATGATAATGCTTAGAGTTTCAAAATGAAATATAAGATAGGTATGGTGGCACATGCCTGTAATCTCAGTACTTGGGAGGCTGAGACAGGAGGATCACAGGTTTGAAGACAGCCTCAACAAGTAGTGAGACTCTCATCAACCTAGTGAAACCTTGTTTCAAAGTAAAATAAAATAATAAAATAATATAGGGCTGGGGGTGTAGCTCAGAGATAGAATGCCCCCGGGCTCAGTCACTAGTACACACACACACACACACACACACACACACACACACACTTAAATATAGGTTACCTGGTGGATTTTTTATCTTGCCTAATTAAAAAAATCTAGTGTCTCTCATATTAAACTATGAGAGGAAACTATTTGTCTACAACAAATACATGTCTACAACTCTAATATCCAACTTTTTCACCCAATATCAAATGATTTTCACTTCTCATACTACTGTTCTCTAATTACATTTTATCTATGAACCCAGGAGCTCATAGTCCTAGAATATTTTATATGATATTAGATTATTATTCTTCATTCAGTTGACAAAACCTGTAGATAATGCAACTCCTCCAGCTCAGGAATCTCTCTTGAGCCTTTCTTTTTCTTCTTCTCATTCTTCCTTTCCCATTGTCTTCGTCTAGTCCTTCGTGATGTATTGAGCTCCAAAAACTCTCCCTACATCAGTCTCCGGCAGGGGATCCTGCTTGTCCACTAGTTCACTTCCTCATCTTCGATAAAGTTGATCATTTAAAACTTGTGTTGACTTCCTCTTGCCTAAAGAATCAAACCAATGTAAATTCAGAAAGGCAAAACCAAGCAAGCTGTCCCTTCTCAGGCAACTTCCAACCTTCTTTGACCAAGAAGGTAGATTTAGTAAGGATGCTCACAGAAATATGTAGAAAAACAAAAGTGCCTTTTTAGTTAGCCAGAAAATAACAACAACAACAACAGCAATAATAAACTTCCAGCCATGAGTATGATGTCAGATGTTGCCATATTACCTTCCCATTCCCAATTAACCTAAATTCCCAATATTCTAAATTTTTCACAATTTTTCAGATTGCTAGCAAGTTTTTGAAACTTTTATCTTGAAATATTTAGTTCAAGTGTGGCTTCTACACAGTTTTAATATGATAGACCTCCACTTTGTTCTTTGAGATCCATCTAAAATGTTTTCTCCTCAGTGAAACTTCTTCAATAGCTTCAGGAAGAATTTGTTTTTCTTTCTGTGCTTGTAGCAGTGCATTCCTGTTCTCATGAGTTAAGTTTCCCACATTTATAATCTATTAGAATAAGCTATATTAATATGTTTTTGCTGGCTTGGATAGTGAGTTGATGTCTACATCTATGGTGCTGAGCCCAATAAGGAGCTCCATAAGGGTTTGCTATCTGACTAAACAAATTAATACAACAATCTTCCAGAGCACCTAGGATGCCCTGGGGCATGTGAATGGCAGAGCCAATCCTATGCAATGAAGAAACATCACCTCCAACAACTGTTAATTTTAGACATTACAGCAATAGCCTTAGAAAAAGATGGTGAAATTTTGTTTAGATCTGTAACTATGATAGTAGAAATGGGGCTGTACATACACATGATATTGTTGAGGTGGAATCAATGTTCAGGTGACATTTGATAAGACATAATAAAAGAGGGAAAGATAACTTCAAGCTTGCCTGACTGAGATAGTTTTTAATTATATAATTTTTTTTGCAGTACTGGGGCATTCTACCTCCAAGCTCCCCCCCCATCCCTATTTCTTATTCTTTATTTTGAAACAGGGTTTCACTAAGTTGCAGAGAGCCTCACTAAGTAGCTGAGGCTGGCCAGAAACCTGCGATCCTCCTGTCTCCACCTCCCAACTACAGGGATTACAAATGTACGCCACCACGCCTGGCTAGAAATAATTTTTGATTTTGCATTTATTTTAATCTGTATATTTTTGTCCCTAGTAAAGACAGCATCAGAGTTTTTCTATAATTTATAAGTTAACTGAAGACAATAGTGTCATTTTTCAGAGCATTGAGTATTTTTTCAGTATGATCAAATGAATGTAAGGGGAAAAGCTGAAAGTAGAAACGTTGCAAAAGCCAAATCTTCAAAATCAATAGTAACAGGAGGTAAGAAGATGACTAAATATTAAGAAAACAGGGTCCTAATTTCACATCAAGCCTTATCATCATTCTATGGCTTTGGGAAATTGACTTAAATTTTCCAGTTACAGTGATTCGGTTAGTAAAACGCTGGCTTCTATGATTCTCTGTAAATCTAAAATACTTATCTAAATGACTTTTTAACTATCAACCTTCAAATAAAGGAATATATTGATTATCATTTGGAATAAGATTTAAAGAAAAGCACGGTCTATCAGTGGGATATTTTCTACAATTTCAACAGTTTGCTATTGAAGGAATCATCTTTATTTCAGCTAGAAAAGGGTGTTCAGGTATCTCCCCCTTGCTTTCATTTGGAAGATAAGTCTCATAGTGTTTTTGAGTAGAATATATGACTGATTTTCAAATAAATTTAATAATTCTATCCATCCTATCTTTGTTTATGCTTTCTTAGTAATTCGTAAACTGTTACGAGAAACCCTTCTAAGTATTCATTCAGGGGTATGCTTGGTTCTAAATTTTAATGTTTAAGTTGGTGTTTCAAAACTAGCCCTGACTTCAGTGATTGTTTTATACTTATGAATGTCATGTAATGACCAAAACTCGAATTAAATATGCACGATGTTGCTCCTTTGTGCACAGGTTTACACTGTAGAATTATATAATTAGGAAAATTTATCAGTTAAATATACTCTGAATGCATATTCATTTAACGATACTCATATTTGCAAATATAAATTGTATCATTAAACATTCAATCATTTGTTCATCCGGGCACTAATTTTCTTCATACACTGCTGTTAAAGGTACTGTGACTATAGTAATGAACCAGACAGATACAGTCAAAGTAGGCTAATTGCTATCATCAACAACCCTAAAATCTTAGGAACAATGCATTAAAGGCTATGTTCACTTACACTGCAGTCCAATTGCATATTTTGATTTAGTACTTCATATGGTGATTGAGGAACCCTGTCTAAAGCCAGCCAGCAGTTTCTCAAAGCCTGTCACTGGACTGGCAGAACAGCCTGGCTGTAGGGGAAATGAGAGACCCTGGAGGATCTCAGGATACTTTACAGGCCAGGCCTGAAAGAATTCCAGATCACTTCTGCCCCTATTCCATTGGCTATAACTATCCACATGGCCAAACTTAACTGCTAGGGAAGTCAAGAGATACAGTTTCTATGCCCAAGAGGAAGATAAAATGGGTCTTGTGGATACATAGCATTTATCTGTGCCAGATAAGGTCCCAACTCTCATGGAGCTGATATTCTAGTGGGAGGAGACATCAATAATCAGTTATACAAATGATTACAAATAAAGAGATTACTATGTTGGGTGCATGGCAAATGGATTCTAGGAGACAAAACTGAATGTGGAGCCACACTAGGGGGGTATTTTAACAGTCTGATAAGGAACAATATTGTATACTAAGCTGGGAATTCTGGAGATCTAAAAAAGATGGATGAGCTTGGAATATATATTAAAAAATGGAGATGAGCCAGGCATGGTGGCACATGCCTATAATCCTGGTACTTGGGAGGCTGAGACAGGAGGATCCCAGGTTTGCAGCCAGCCTCAGAAACTTATGCTCTCTGTGAGACCCTAATTCAAAATAAAAAATAAAATAGTGCTGGGGGTGCGGCTCAGAAGTAGAATGCCCCTAGGTTCAATCCCTACAACACCCCCACACACACACAAAATAGAGATGGATCACTCTTGGACTGCATGTGGGGGCTAGGTAAGGGTGAACAAGTACCAAAGGTAACTGCTCTGTTTTGTTTTGATCAATTCAGTGAATAATAGTGACCTGTGATGAGATGTGAAAGACTGAGAGAAATTAGGTTTCTGTAACATATTGGGAAATCAATTTTGACCATGTAAATTTTAGGACTCATCCCTTAGATATCCAAGAAGAAATACCAGATTGATTACAGAGTGTACTGGGATGTTTTATGATACCTCCTTTTACCTAGATATGTGGCAAAAGCTCCAAAGCCGAAATAACAAATAATATGTGCTACCATATTCTTCGTTTACTGAGAACCACCAAGGGGCTATATCCTCTGTATTAGTCAGCCCTTACATCACTGTTACCAAAATATTGGACAAGAAAAAATTAGGGAAGGAAAGGTTTATGTGGCTCATGGTTACAGAGGTTCAGTTCATGGATCTGGCTCCAAAGTAGAAAAATCATGTTGGCAGGGTGTGCAGAGGAAAGCTACTCAGCTCCTGGAAGCCAGGAAGGAGAGAGAGAGAGAGAGGAAGTGGAAAAGGCCAGGGTCTGATATATCCAGTGACCACCCCCTCCAACCATGCCCCCCCTGTGAATCCTGCTGCACGGGGGACCAGGCATTCAACACATAAAATTTTGGGGGGGCATTACAGATCCAAACCATAACATCCCCCTCTTCAAAAGTTTCAGAAGCAGATAGGATACAATTATTGAATTGTATGTGAGATTGAATTTAAATTGGGTTGGACAGAATAGTATATCTAAAAGTGACTGAAGTCGGGCGTGGTGGCGCACGCTTGTAATCCCAGTATTTTGGGAGGCGGAGACCAGAGGATCCGGGTTCGCGGCCAGCCTCAGCTCTCTCTCTCTCTCTCCCTGTTTCTCTCTCTCTCTCCCTGTTTCTCTCTCTTTCTCTCTCTCTGTCTCTCTGTCCCTCTCTCTCTCTCTCTCTCTCTGTCTCTCTCTCTCTCTGTCTCCCTAGTGAGGCCCTCCGCAACTTCGTGAGACCCGGTTTCAAAATAAAGTATAAAAAATAGGGCCGGGGGTGTAGCGCGGACGTAGAACACCCCTGGGTTCAATCCCCGGTACCGCAAAAAAAAAAAGTGACTGAAAAAGTAAGGTTATCACCATAGATATTATTACAGGATATTCAACAAATTACAGTTGGAGGAACTGGTTTTAAAAAATGTCTGTTTCATAATCATCCCCTCACTCTACTGTTCATACTTGCTCCAAGCACCTGTGAAAGTGGAGTGCCCTGTGGGAAGAGACCAGGTCTGGATGATGTATAGTCATGACGCAAAATGGTACTGCCTCGGAAGAGGGTGAATACAAGGAAACCACAGAGCCCTCCAAGACGTACAGCCTGGGCAAAGGGCGAGGAGTCACAGAAGGTGGAAAAGAGCAGTTTGGGTCCAGGAGGAAAACAGTGAGAGGATTCTTTTAAAATTCATGAGAATGTCTCAAAAAAGAGGCACTACTCAATTACATTGGAAGCTGCTAACAATGGGAGTAACTTGCAAACAGAAAAGTAACTATTGGAGTTTTCAGCACACAAGGTTATGTGTAGCTTTGATGAGAACAAGTTTATTGAAATAATGGGCACCGCGACTTCATTGGCTCTCTTGAGGAAAGAAAATTCCTCAGGATTAGAGAGAGGGAAGGCAGATAACTCTTTTGAAACATGTTCTGTGGATGAAAGTAAAAACAACAACAGCAACAAAAGCCAGGATGTAAGCACGCATGCGTGTGTGTGTGTGTGTGTGTGTGTGTGTGTGTGTTACTGGGGGTTGAACCCAGGGAGGTTCTACCTCTGAGCTACCGTCCCAGACCTATTTTATTTTATTTTATTTTTATTTTGAAACAGGGTCTCTCTAAGTTGCTGAGGCTGGCCTTCAACCTGCAATCCTCCTCTCTCAACCTTCAAATACTGGGATTACAGGCCTACATCACTGCACCAGATGAGTGGAGTACGCATATTCTCAGGGACAAAATGTAGTAAAAAGGAAAAAAAAAAGGCTATGCAAGAGATAAATTATGACAGCAAAAACAATGTTCTTGAGAATACAAGAGTGAACTTAGGTCCAGCCCATGGAGAAGGATTTGACTTTGAACATGACTGAGTACACTTCATATATTATCCCTGAAGGGAAGGTGTTAGAAAGTACATAGGGGATGTGTTATTGGAAGAACGTGAAAATGTTCTCATAGCAAGAATATCAGCTAAAAGCCTAAAAGCTGGGCATATTGGCACATGCCTATAATCCCAGTACTTGGGAGGCTGAAACAGGACAATTGCACATTCAAGAACAGCCCCACAATTTAGTGAGACTCTCAGCAACCTAGCAAGGCCCTGTTTCAAAATCAAAAAATAACCCCCCCCCCAAAAAAAAAACAAACAACAACAACAACAAGGGCTGGAAGTGTAGGATGGAGATAGAATGCCCCTGGGTTCAATTCCTAGTACCACAAAAAATAAAATAAAAATATCAGCTAGGTTAGTGTTCCTCTCTGCCTCTGGGTATGTAGCTCATGTATATGCGGTAGTGGTAATTATGGGCTTTGGGGGAGCCACTGGAAGGTTAAGGAGCGTTTTGAAGAGTTTTGCATAGAAGAGTTGGTATGAAATAATCATTTTAATGAATGGAGTACTAAGATGTTAGGTAAGGATTATAAGATTGTCAGTTTCTGTTTTGTGTTCATTTGAGATTTATGGTCATGAATTAACGCTGCTCAGCATTTGAAGGTTTTTCCTGTACATAGAAGCATAGATTAGGTGAATATTTGAGCTAACTAATGTAGTTTTGTCAGGAAATCACAAGGAGGGAGAGGAATGCATGAAAATTGAGGTCAGTGGCAAGGCAGGAAAATGGTTTAGTTTGAAGCAACTATTTGGATTATTTCTAAAATCTCCATTTCAAACGCTAGTATAAATTTAACCACTGGCTGGAGCCACTTTTTTAAAATTTATTTTTCTTTAGTTATTAATGTTGCTTCTTGTTTATTATTATCCAATCTAACGTTTTTAGTATTATTCAACTTATATGGCTCAGTAAATCTCCAAGTTATTTTGAGGGATTACATAAAAACAAAAAGTAAAAATAGCTGATATATATGTGTATACTTTGAGAACTAAGAAAACTTAATACCAAGCAAGAAAATCTAAATAACTCCCCATTTCCTCAGCAATGATTAAAATAACTTCTCTTAGAAAATTCCTTTGGCTATCTTGAAAGTTCTGAGTCTTAGAAATATGATGAGTAAAGCACATACTTATAATCCTTTTGGTAGCCTGGCTTCTATTCTTGTTAGTGTTGTAACATTGTCTCGCTGAAGCACTGCCAGGTTGGACCAGTTAAAGAAAATTAGTTAGAAAACAGGCATTATTTTTGAACTGGGGTTTGTTTGAGGTATTTCCTAATTAGTAAATTTCTGTTTTTTAATATGAACCATTTGAATGGAGACACACATTTAAAAAATAGTAGGGGCACACGTCTAGAGATTTCCATGTAGCAGATACTTTAAAGCCTGATTTAATCAACAAAATAATTCTCTGAGGTGAATGTCATTATTTCCATTTTAGACAATGAGAAACCGAGGTTAAGAACATTTATACCGTTTGCACAAAGGCACGATTTTAGTGAGTGACCGAAGCTGGGCCTGAGCCTAGATCTGTCAGTCTACCAAATCTGTGTGCTTTTTAGGTCAGAAACTTGCCTCCAGGTTTCCAACTGAATGTCTGTATCACTTTAATTTGTGCAACCATGTAATATTTAAACTAATGGATGTGATGAAAAAAGGCATATAAACAAATAATCTAGTCATTCGACATCATTTAAAGCATGGATAAAGAAATTCAAAATCCTTCCTACACAATCTACGCTTTCAAGATTAGTGGTACGTGGCTTACCATTTGCTAGCATTTGAAAATATTTTTATCCTATCAATTGGTTTTAATTATCTACATTTTGTCCAACACTAAATTAAAGATTATATGCTGCTGACTATGGAAACCAAGACAATGCATGCCCTTTCTATTTTCTCAGCTGACTCAAATGAAACCAGATAATTCCATCTGTTTAATTCCCTTTGACCCAATTCACAGTCACCACTAAATGGATTCCAGAAATACCAGTTCTGCAGTTTACAGAGTTCTCTTAAAGCAAGCCTAATGGATCAAAGTATGTCATTCTATCCAGCATCAATTTATTCATCATACTATTATATGATGAATTCACATTATGCACAGGCTTAATACAGTGCGTGGGAAAGATAAGGTCAAAGGGTCCTGACCTTAAAGATATACATACTCATACATATATGTACCATAGCTTATGTACTGTATGTCTCTATATATAGACATGCAAACATATGCAAGCATATATATGAACTTATGGGTATATGTAAATATATTTATATATGTATACATGTTTATATATTTTACATATATATATTCATATAATTTCTTTAATAATGAAGGATCCTAAATTATAACCATAGGATTTCTTTACATTTATCCTATTAAAATTCAGAAAAGGGAAAGATGAGTGTGGTCTATAGTATTAGTAACACAATTAACAGTTAACATTATTTGGGTACTTCCTAAGCACTTGGCATGAATTATCTCATTTAACCCTTCTACTAGTCACTTCTTGCTATACAACAAATTGTGTCCCTAAATTGGCAGCATAAAATAACAAATATACATTTTCTCACAGTTCTGTGGATCAACAATGTAGGTTCAGCTTAGTTAAGGACCGCTAGCTCCCAATGTTTCATAAGGTTGCAGTCAACCCATCAGTTGGTCCACTCTGCAGTCATGTTGAAGCTCAAACAGGGCGAAAGACACGCTTCCAAAATCACTGGGTTGTTTCTCGGTCTCAGAAGAGCATCCAATCTCTCTCTCTCTCTCTCTCTCTCTCTCTCTCTCTCTCTC
>PVJS01053704.1:0-13203 GCA_004027185.1 Glis glis
TGGATGGAATTAGAGAACATTATGTTTTTTTTTTTTTTTTTTTTTTTGCGGTACCGGGGATTGAACGCAGGGGCGTTCTACCTCCGCGTTACGCCCCCGGCCCTATTTTTTTATGCTTTATTTTTGAAACCGGGTCTCACGAAGTTGCGGAGGGCCTCACTAGGTAGAGAGAGAGAGAGAGAGAGGAGAGAGAGAGAGAGAGAGAGAGAGATTGTGCGCACGCGCGCATGCGCGCTGAGGTTGACCGCGAACCCAGATCCTCCGGTCTCCGCCTCCCAAAGTACTGGGATTACAAGCGTGCGCCACCACGCCCGGCGAGAACATTATGTTAAGTGAGATTAGTCAGTCATAAAAAGTGAAAAGTCAGATTCTTTCCCTAATAGGCAGAAGCTAGGGAGAATAGGGCATGGGGGGGACTTCAGATAAAGATGGAGAAAACCTTATATGAGTAAAGAAGGTGACCTAACTGAGGGAGATGGGAGGGGGGAAGAGGGAAACACCCTAATACACAGGATGTACATACACAAACTTATCAAAGTCAACTACTATGCTGAGCATGAGAAGGAAGGAAGGTTGAGGGAATGGGTGTGGGAATTGGGGGAGGGCTAATTGACTAATGTGTGCATGTATACTTATATCACCCTGAAACCCATCAAGACGTATGATTACAATGCACCAATTAAAAAAAAAGATATTACAAGCTGAGCATGGTGGTGCATGCCTATAATCCATGTACTTGGGAAGCTGAGACAGGAGGATCACAGGTTTGAGGTCAGCCTCAGCAACTTAAAGAGAACTTCAGTTACTTAGAAAGACCCTGTTTCAAAATAAAAAAAAAAATAAAAAAGACTGGGTAAATAAAAAGAGTGGTGTAGCTCAGAGGTAGAATGCCCCTGGGTTCAATTCCCTGTAAAACACACACACACACACACACACACACACACACACACACACACACTCACGATAATACATGCCAAATTTTAAGACATAGAAAGCTGTCCGTGCAGTTGAATAAGTTTGAAAAGACAAATAGATGTGAGTGGGAAACACATACGATGCTGTATATCCTTTGCTCATGTCAGGTACTCTCCTACTTCACCTGGTATTTGATCTTTCTTTCCATGCCCCGGATCCTGGGAAGTGTAGACCAGTACAGTCAGCCCAATAACTCTCCTGAGAAGCAATTATATAATTATTCTGTTGAAGAGTTTTCTTCAAATAAATGTCTATTAAAAGTATATAGAAATATAAAAATATTTGGTAAGTTGATACATATATTGCAACCTGTTAAACTTATTTGCTCTAGAAACTTTTGTGTAGATTCTGTCATTATTTTATTTTGTTTTGTTTTCACATGGGTAATCATCTGACAATTAATACAAATATCTTCTTTTCCACTCTAGATAACTTTTTTTGGTAATGTTTCTCTTGCATTGCAGCAGTGTTTACAACATTCAATATGATGCTGAATGGAAGTGAATGCTGAATGGAAGTGAGAGGGAACATCTTTCTTTAATACAGGCCTTACAGAAAGAGCACATGTATTTCAGAATTAAATAGATGCTAATTGTGGGGATTCTTTTATAGAGAACCATTGTAGATGAAATGAATGAATTCCTTGGACTAAACCAACACACTAACAATGCTCCCACTAGAAGAAATAGATAACAAGTGTAGCCCTATGTCTATTTCATAAAGGAAGGGGAAGATTACTCCATTCCATATCCAGTTTGATGGCAAATTTTATCAGGAATGGAAGGTAAATATTGTCAAGTGTTTGTATCTCTTAAAATCATCATGGGTTTCTTTTTTAGTCTGGACTGGATTTGCTATAAAGCTTCAAAGGAATTTTACAACTATATTCATAAGGGATATTGCCCTATATTCTTATTTTTTTGAAATATCTTACTTTGGGTTTGGTATCAGAGTGGTGCTGGTCTTATAGGATCAGTTGGAATGTATTTGTTTAGTCCTCTACAATTTCTCAGAAGAGTTTTTATAAAACTATTATTATTATTGTTATTATTATTAGTAGTAGTAGTAGTACTGGGGGTTGAACCAAGGGGCATTCTACTCCCGAGCTATACCCCAGCCCTATTTTATTCCTTATTTTGAAACAGGGTCTCACTAAGTTGCAGAGGGCCTCACAAGTTGCTGAAGCTGATCATGAACCTGAAATCCTCCTGTCTTAGCCTCCCAAGTACTGGGATTACAAGCATGCACCACCACGCCCTGCTTGATTACTATTATTTTTAACAATTTGGTGAAATACACCAGGGAATTCACGACTGGAGTTTTCACGACTATAAGATTTTTAACTAAGCATTCATTTATGAAATAGACGTAGGGCTATGTGGTTAGCTATTTCTTCTAGTGTGAGCATTGTTAGTGTGTTATTACTATTGTTGATTTAGTCCAAGGAATTCATTCATTTAACTTGTCAAACATATTAATAAATCTTTTTTTATCATTTCTTATCTATAGAAAACGAAATGATATCACCCATCATCTCTTTCCTGTTACTGATAATTCCTGACTCCTCTTAAATTTCTCAATATGTCCAGGAGCAGGCTTATCAATGGTATTGATCTTCTCAAAGAATTAGGTAAGTTTCCTTGATTTTATCTTTTTCTGTTTTAAATACATTTATTTCACTGAGATTTTTATTATATTCTTTCTCCTTAATTTGGGTTTAATTTTTTTCTAGTTTCTTTAGAGAAAATGTGAGATCATTATTTTAGACATTTATTCTTTTTATATAGATATTTATACTATACATTTCTCTTTAAGAACTACTTTGCTGTGTTCTACATTATTTGGTATATTGCAATTTTATGTTTCTTTTAAATCTCATAGTTAATTTAGAAGTGTCCTATTCAGTTTCTAAAAACTTGAAGATTTTCAGAAAATATTCTGAACTAGGTTTGTAATTTAATTCCAATAAGGGAGAAGAGGCATTGTTTGATTTGAGTCCTTTTTCATTTATTTATACTGCTTGACAACATGCAACACAGTATATCTTGCTAAATGTACAGATTACGTGTACTTATGGATTTAACTGTCTCTTGTCACAATGCTGTCAGTTTTTGCTTCACATATTTTAAAGCTCTGCTTTAGAAAGTTGAGGATTCATCAGTCCTCTGGTAGAATCTACTCCTTTTTATTTATCTAATGACTCTGTTTTCCCAGAAAAAAATATATACATATAACATATATCATATATAAATATATATTACACATACAATATATAAATATATATTACACATATAATACATAAATATATATTATATAATATTTATAAATATATATTACATATACAATATATATAAATATATATGTTACATATATATAAATATATATATTACATATATAATATACATATATAAATATATATATTACATATATATGTAAGTTTTGCTCCCAAATCTGCTTTATCAGATAGTAATTTGATGACTATAGCTATTTTAAAATGGTGTTATCAGGGTATATATTTTCTGTCCTTTTACTTTATATGTGTCTTTATGTTGTAAGTGTGTGATCTTGTATGAGGTATGAGGTCTTATTTTAAGCCAATCTGACATTCTTTGCCTTTTAATTATGCATAATATAATTCACATAAAGTGAAAATTAATATGGTTGAACTCAAGTTTACCATCTGGTTACTTTTTATTTTGCACCACATTTTCTGTTCAATATTTCAACTGTTTACTTTCATTTTTCCCTCATGTCCTTTTGAACTATTGTCATCTATATTTTACTGCTACATGTTATAAATCTCAATATAAATTATAACCACTAATGACTTAAAATAGTCAATTATCCTTTAAAGGTATTTAAGCATCTATATCTACCTATGTAACAGCCATTTCCTTTGCTTTTCATTCCTCTGTGTAGATCCAGATTACCATCTGGTATAATTTTCCTTCTGCCTCAAAGAATATAGTAGTGCACATCTGATGTTGATGTATTTTTTCTCCTTTTTCATCTTAAAAAGTCTTTAGAATTCTAGGTTCACAATGTTTTTCAGCCTCAACTTGAAAGTTTTTGCTACACTGTCTTCTGGCTTCAATTGTTTTTGAAGACAAATCTGCTGAGTTCTTCTTTCTGACTGTATAAAGTGCCTTTTTCTCTTGAAGCTTGTAAGATATTCTGCCTATCACTAGTCTTAAGCAATTTGATCACCATGTAACTTGTGGAATTTTCTTGCATTTGGATTTCATTGAGGTTCTTGGATTTGTGCTTCATCAAATTCAGAAAACTTTGGACCATTATGTCTTCAAAAATTTGATTATCCTCTCTCATTTGAAATATCTAATTGCATATAAAACAGGTCACTGCAAGTACTCCCACAGCTCACTGATGAGTCATTTCTGGCTGTTTCTGTGTCTATTTTGGATAAAGTACTGCTGTGTCTTGAAGTTCACTGATCCTTTCTTCTGCCATTTAAGCTCATTTACTGTATAATTTTACCTCCAGTCTTATAATTTTTTATTTCTAGAAGCTTGATTTATCCTTTTTACATCACCTATGTCTTTACTTGACATATTCAATTTTCCTCTAACTTGTTGAATATATGGGACTATGATTTAAATATTAAGTGTCCTTGTATACTAACTGTATCTGTTGTCTCATTTTTTAAGAAGTTTTGATTGATTTTTCTGCTTATTATCTTATGTGTTTCCTCTTTTTTGCATGATGGCAATCTTCTTATTGGCTAGCTGCCAGATATTGTTTTTTACTTTTTTGTGAGCTGGATGTTATGCACACACACACACACACACACACACACACACACACACCACATCCTCTTTAAGCTCTCTTTTGGGCTTTGTTCTAAGAGTTGTGGTTATTTCGAACCAGCTTGATCCCTTCCAGGTCTTGCTTTTAATTTTGTAGAAAGAACCAGAGCGATATATCGCTTACAGCTAACTTTTCTCCAGTGTTTTGGTTTTTATGAATCATCAGGGTCTGTACTCTTGTTGCTGAGAACAGTGATGATATTTGGTTCTGTGTGAGTTATCGCAATTTTTATCTTTGCTTCCTTTGAGTGGTTCTGTCATGAGCTGTGAGTAATTTCCTTGTATGCATACACTTAAGCACTCTGTAGATTTCTAAAGTGCTGTGTATAACTCTTTTCTTTTTCCTATCCTGCCTTAGCCAACCTGGCATTCCCAAATTTCTAATGAAAATCTCCTAATTTTACTTTTAAAGGGATTTGGAAGTTACTCTGCTGCTACATCCACTTGAGGCCAATTGGTTTCACATACAAGTTGTACACTGGAATGTTAACATGCCTTCAATTTCAGAAGTATCTACATTATGGGAAAGGCATAATCAATGCCTGCTATAGAGGACATATTTGCAGCAATTTTGGTCAAGATTGAGGGTTAGCTTTTATTTTTATTATTCTGCTAGGCGTAAGGGAAATGTGGGACAAATACAGAAATCTAGCTGGCTATAGCTACCTTGCAGGCATTAATCATGATTAGAAGATCCAATAGATTGCCATTGATTTTGCCACAACCACTCTAAGCAATGTAAACATCTTCCTCACTATGCAAGCTCTCACCAATTTCATGTATCTCCCAGGTGTGAATTTTTCAGTAAATGCTTTGGCTAATTTCAGGCCCAGGCAGTAGACAATTTTCTAAGATATGTCCTGGTAGAAAGAGCAACTGAAAGGGTTGATATTTGGCATTTTGACATCTACATGGTGACATTTAACTCAAGTGACATTGCTTTTGATCCAGACAAAACCAGCATATCACAGAATAGGTTATTAATTGTATATTGTTCCCCTACCATTTTTTGTAGTGCAGGATGTGTGCCCTCCAGTAGTGGCTGACTCATCAGC
The DNA here is from genome assembly GCA_004027185.1 of Glis glis. Taxonomy (NCBI): domain Eukaryota; kingdom Metazoa; phylum Chordata; class Mammalia; order Rodentia; family Gliridae; genus Glis; species Glis glis. Next base: position 5,855 of record PVJS01053704.1, read on the forward strand.
AACTTGACTATGTAATTATTGTTCATTGAACATTCAAGTAGCATGTAACTATCATATTACCTTTCTCTTTAGAAATTAATTTTTTTAATTAATTTTAGATGTGAAAAAAAGTTAAAAAAATTATTGAGAGTTCCTGTATATGTTTTATTCAGCTTCCCTATTAATATCTTGCATGTCTATAGTACGATGATCAAAAGAAATAAATTAATATTGGTACATTTTTACTAACAAATTTACAGACTTTATTCAGATCCATTATCTTTATTGAAAAACATTTTCTTTGAGTTGCTAAACGTGTTCCTTTTTCATACGTTTTTTGGCACACTGAAGGATTTTTTAAACGCTTATTTAAATGCTTTCAAATGATTCATTATAATATCAGATCTCTAAAACTCTCTCACTCTTTACCCTCAGAAATTTTAACCCTTCATATTCCATCTGGATTAAGTTCTCTTTATTCCCAGACATCTCTGGTACCCTGAAATTATTCTTTATTGTTCTCCTAATTTGAATTCCTGAATACTCTATTATAACTTTTCTTATTTTTCACTTTTATTTAGGGAGAACACAAATAACTTTAGATTAAAGAGTATAGAAGATAAACTGATTTTTTCATATCTGATACTGCATTTGTTTCTAACCTCACACTTGCATTGTAATTTAGCTGGATATAGAATTCTAAGTTGAAATTTCCTTTCCCAGAGATCATTAACATTTTCTTTCTTTTAATATTTATTGTTAACTCTAATGTCAGCCTGATTCTCATTAAGAAAGCTTTTTCTTTTTCTGGAAGTTTCTAGAAATTTTTTACTCAGCAGTTGGTAAACTCATGACAAGGTCTGTAGTTCTGGTTCTTTTTCATTAGTTATACTGGACACTTAGTGGACCTTTTCACTTTAAAGACTTGTACCCTTTGACTCTGAAAAAAATTTTTAAATTTTTTCTTTAATTAAATAATAATAACTTATTTCTAGTTATTATTTTCTGGAATTGCCAATAGAATAATTAGAGAATTCCTAGATTAATCCTTTAAAACTTTAAAATATTTTGGCCAGTTGTGGTGATGCATACGCATACCTGTAATCTCAGTACTTGGGAAGCTGAGACAGGAGGATTGCAGGTTCTAGATCAGCCTGGGAAACTCAGCAAGACCCTGTTTCAAAAGTCAAATATAAAAAGGGCAGTAGTAGAATGCCTCTGGGCTCAATCCCAGAACCACAAAAATTAATAAATGAACAAAATGATTGTTTTCTCATAATTCTTTTTTATAAATGTTTTTTATTGGTGCATTATAGTCTCACATCATAATGTAAATCATGTTGACAGTGACATACATGCACACACCGCCTCCCCATCTCCCCCCTTCCCAATACAGAGTACTGAGATTGACGTTGGTATATCACTTATGTACACATAGTCGATGGTAGCATTTCCATTAATAAACCTCAGTCTTCCCTCTCCCCTTTCCTTAGACCACCTCCTTGGCTTCACTGAGGTTTCTCCTCCATTATCTGGAGTTCCTCTGGTATACCATTACTCCCTAGCTTGCATATATTAGAGAAAACATCTGACCTTTCACTTTTTGTGACTGGCCAATCTCACTTAATATAATGTTCTCCAGGTTCTTCCATTTTCTTGAAAATGACATAATTTTGTTCTTTACTGCTGAGTAGAATTCCATTGTGTGTATTTACCATAATTTTGTAATCCATTCATCTGTTGATGGGTATCTAGGTTGGTTCTAACCCCAATCAGAATGTCAATCATCAAGAAGTCAAAAAAACAAAACATGTTGAGGAGGATGTGGGGAAACAGGAATTCTACACTGTTGGTGGGATTGTGAATTAGTTCTGTTGCTATAGAGATCAGTGTGAAGATTCCTCAGAAAACTAGGAATGGATTCACCACATGATCTGGCTATATGACTCCTGGGTATCTTTCCAAAAGGGCCAAAATCAGAGAATTACAGTAATATATGCATACCCATGTTTATAGCAGCACAATTTTCTCATATTTCTGATTTATGTTGTTCAGCTTTTCTTTTCACTAATTTTTTTAACTTCTTCTACAAGCTATTTTATATTTATTTATGGTACTAAGAATTGAACTCAGGGATATTCTACCTCTGAGCTACACCCCCACCCTTTTTATTTTTTATTTGGAAACAGGATCTTGCTAAGTTGCAGAGGCTGGCCTTGATCCTGCAATCCTCCTGTCTCTCAGCCTCCCAAGTGCAGGCATGTGCCACCATGCCAGGCTCTTCTACAAGAAATTTGATTTGATTCAGTCAGATGTGTAGTCCCTAAAATATCTTCCTTATGTTCTATGATTGCTTTTATTTTACTAATATTATATTCTCCTTTTTTAGGTTGTAATACCTTCTTAAATATTTTCTGATTATACTATTTAGAACTTACAACAAAGTCTTCTATTTATTGAGTTATTTTTGTTGCCTCTGATATTTCACTTTCATATTGATGACATCGAAGATGAAATTATTTTTTATCAATCATCTGTTGATCATTAATAGATTATTCATATTTAAGAATGAAATGAAGGAAAGCCTGCCTGTCCACAGGCAGACATCACTACATAGGAAGTTGTCCACGAGTCAGCCATAATTCTGGGGCACACATCCAGCACCTGAAGTCCAGAATGGAATTACCTTTGCTCTTTGCTCTCAAGAGCCACGCCAGCTGTCTTGGTCAACATTTTCACTGCTATAATCCAAAACAACTGACCACACAACTTAGGGGATGGAAGATCTATTTGCTCACAATTTTCTGAAGATTCTGGGTTCAGTCCATGTGAGGCCAGAGGCTGAAACTCCGGACATGGCAGTGGGAAGCAGAGAAGGAGAACTCACAAAGCTCCGCTCTCACATCATGGAGGTCTGAAGCAAGACAGCAAATAAGCAAGCAAGGGGATTCTAAGACACAAACACAACCCCTAAGGCCACACCCCCAGGGACCCACCTTGTCCCGTCATACTCCACTGGCCAAGGTAAGCACCCTTGATGAGATTACCACCCTCATGACTTAACTATGTCAACAACGCTCAGCTCTTCAGGGGGCATTCTATACCTGACCATAACACCAGCTATTCTGGCCTCTATAGATAGCCTTTTCATTTTATTTAAGTAAAATATTTTTATTTATTTGTGGTACTAGGAATTGAACTCAGGGATATTTGCCTCTGAGCTACACCTCAGCCCTTTTTATTTTTTATTTGGAAAATAAAATAGCTTTATTCTTATTATTACATCTGGCTGCTGCAGTTCTGTGCATGGAGGTGGGGAAATTGGAAATTAAGTTGCTATATTTTTTGAATTTCCATTAGACCTCCTAATTTCAACTCCTTGCTCATTTTGTCCTCCACCCTACTTCACCTTGCAAATCCCTAGTTTTCTTGGAGTTTTGCTGGACTGTGGCCTCCCCTTCTTTGACTGCAGTACCCACTGCAAAGAGCTTCACGACAATCTTATTGGTCCTGCTTCAGGAGCTGCCAGTCAGCTAGCTGCTTTACACTTCCAGAAAAGTGTGGACTTTTTTTTATTCACTCACATACTTTCTTCCTGTTTTTATATATTATGGGTTTACTTTGTAAAATATTTAACATTATTTTACCTGAATCTTAGAAGGGCGAAGAGATCATTGTGTGAAGTAACTTAACCAGCTGGATATAAAAGCCATATATTTGCATTTCAAAAAAAATTATCCCAGTAAGGGGTGGTGGCACATGCCTGTAATCCCAGCCAGTACTTGGGAGGCTGAGACAGGAACATCACAGGTTCAAGGACAGCCTCAGCAACTTAGTGAGACCCTGTTTTAAATAAAAAAAGTAAAATAGGGCTGAGAGTGTAGCTCAGAAGTAGAATGCCCCTGGGTTCAATTCCCAGTACCACCCCCCCACACACACACACAGTTCATCCCTATGGCACTAAAGTAAATACATTGAGGATAAAGATAAAAATAGGGAACTTGTTAAGGAATATTTTCTAATATGAGAAAGGAACATAAAGGAAAGGAGAGATTCTATAAATTAAGGAAGTAGAATAGTTAGAATTTACTATCAGACTGGATGGAAGAATATATTCGTTTCCTACTGTTGCCATAACAAGTTAAACTTTCAGCAGTTGGAACAATATCTATCTATAATCTCACAGTTCTGCAGGTCAGAAGGCAAATAGACTTAGATGGATGTTACAAGGCTGAAATTAAGAGCTGCGGACCCTAACGAATAATTGTTTCCATACTCATTTAAGTTGTTCACTAAATTCAGCTTTGGAGCTTTCCTACTGACCATTATCTGGGGACTGCCCTGAGCTCCTAGCTGCCTTCCTCTTGTCCTTACATGTAGCCCCCACATCTCAGAATGAGCAACCATGTATCAGATTCTTCTCATACTGCCTCATCTCTCTGACTCGTCTGCCTTTCTCTTCTTTTTTTTTTTTTTTTTTTTTGCGGTACCAGGGATTGAACCCAGGGGCGTTCTACCTCTGTGCTACACCCCGGCCCTATTTTTTTTAATGCTTTATTTTGAAACGGGGTCTCACGAAGTTGCAGAGGGCCTCGCTAGGTAGACAGAGAGAGAGAGAGAGAGAGAGAGAGAGAGAGAGCTGAGGCTGGCCGCGAACCCGGATCCTCCGGTCTCCGCCTCCCAAAGTACTGGGATTACAAGCGTGTGCCACCACGCCCGGCTCTTTCTCTTCTATTTACAAAGGTCTGCATGATTATATTGGTTCCATCTGGATAATACAAGATCCTCTGCCTATTATAAGAGCAGTTGACTAGTAACCTTCATTCTATCTTTAATGTCCCTTCACAGAAATTCTTAGATTATTGTTTGACTGAATAACCAGAGAACAAGAGTTTTGGGTTACATTTAGAATGTTTCTTATCCCTGGAGGGTTATTAGAAGAAAATAACAAGAGATGATTTTAAGGTTTCTAATTTGGATGGTGTCCTTTAAATAAATCTTCAATGCCTATGCTTCAGTTATTCTTAATTTTATAAAACATACTCCATATCACAACATGAGGAAGAGTCTTACCAAATGCAGAAATGTTAAACCTGGATAGATCGCTACCTCTGAGTCCTTAACTACTTTCCCCCCATTTCACTAGGACAGCAGAGGTACGATAAACATCTAAGAAAACAACAATAAACGCATGCAAAAAAAGCTTTAAATTTAGTAGCCACCTCAACAGATTCCTCTCATCTGGCCTTTTCCTTAAGCATCTTTGCTTTGTAGAATTAAAGTCCACCTCCTAAGTAGAAAGCACTTCCAGAGAAAAAAAACAACGGGAAGGAAGAAGATTGTGTAGGCATCCTATTCAAAGATCCCCAGTGTCACATAAGCCAACAGTCTTCAAAGCACACCCAGAGTGACCATTAGCTGTCAAAGAATGATCTACCATCTTTTTCATTTGGAAGTATTCTACTCCCACCACTCCATCTTCTTATTTCTGCCCTCTCTCCTTATCTCTGTCTCCTCTCTACATAATAACCTAGAGGCTTTCAAGCTCCCACCTAGGGTGGATGGGTTGGTAGAATCCAGGATGAAGACGGATGCATGAGAACAAAAATATAGAAGAAAGTAGGAGCCAATGGTATAGAAGTAGATATTATTGGTATTCTTTCTTTCCTATATAGTTATATTATTTGCATTAAAAGAAGGAAAAGAGAGCGGGGCATGGAGGCACATGCCTGTAAAACCAGTACCTGGGAAGCTGAGACAGGAGGATCACAGATATGAGGACAGCCTCAGCAAGTAGTGAGACTCTCATCAACCTAGTGAAACCCTGTTTCAAAATAAAGATAAAGCTCCCGCATCACCTTGGCGGCCCCTGTGCCAGGCACCAGACCCTGGCATCCTCCCACACAGCTCAGAGGCCCCTGCTTGCAGCCCAGACCCCGGTGTCCTCCCACGTCACCCTGGCGGCACCTGCGCACCCCCCCGACCCCGGAGTCCTCCCGTGTCACCCCGGCGGCCCCTGCACCAGGCACCAGACTCTACAGAAAATCGGAATAGAGGGAATATACCTCAACATCATTAAGTGAATATATAAGAAACCCAAAGGCAACATCATATTGAATAGGGAAAAATTGCCAGAATTCCCCTTAAAATCAGGAACAAGACAAGGATGCCCACTATCACCACTCCTTTTCAATATAGTCCTTGAAACTCTTGCCAGAGCAATAAGAAAAGAGAAGGATATCAAAGGAATTCAAATAGGAAAAGAAGAACTAAAATTATCTTTATTTGCAGATGATATGATCCTATATCTAGAAGACCCAAAGAACTCAACCAAAAACCTACTAGAGCTGATTAACAAATTCAGCAAAGTAGCAGGATATAAGATCAACCTAAAAAAATCAGTAGCTTTCATATATGCCAACCATGAATCCACTGAGAAAGAAATCCAGAAAACAATTCCATTCACAATAACTTCAAAACCAATCAAATACCCAGGAATAAACTTAACCAAATAGGTAAAAGACCTCTACAATGAAAACTATAGAACACTGAAGAAAGAAATTGAAGAAGATCTTAGAAGATGGAAAGATCTCCCCTGCTCTTGGATAGGCAGAATAAATATTATCAAAATGGCCATCCTGCCAAAAATGATCTACAGAGTCAATGCAATCCCTATCAAAATACCAACATCAATTTTTGTAGATCTAGAAAAATCAGTCATTAATTTCATATGGAGAAACAAAAGACCCAGAATAACCAAAGCAATTCTCAGCAATAAAAACCATGCAGGAGGCATTATAATACCTGATTTCAAATTATACTACAGAGCTATAGTAATAAAATCAACCTGGTATTGGCACAAAAACATACACATAGACCAAAGGAACAGAATAGAAGATACAGAAACAAGTCCACAAACTTATAGCCAATTGATTTTTGACAAAGGTGCCAAACACATACATTGGGGAAAGGACAGTCTTTTCTACAAATGGTGCTGGGAACACTGGTTATCTACCTGTAGAAAAATGGAACTGAATCCTTACCTCTCACCCTGCCCAAGAGTCAACTCGAGATGGATCAAAGACTTGGAAGTTAGACCAGAGACTGTGAAATTATTAGAAGAAGCCATAGGTCCAACACTCCATCCTATAGGCACAGGTAGAAACTTCCCCAACAAGACCTCCAAAGCACAGGAAATTAAAACAAGAATTAATAAGTGGGATAGCATTAAACTACAAAGCTTCTGCTCATCAAAGGAAACCATCAAGAGCTTAAAGAGAAAGCCTACGGAATGGGAGAAGATCTTTGCAAGCTATCCCTCTGACAGAGGTCTAATATCTAGGATATACAAAGAACTTAAAAGACTTTAC
>PVJS01053705.1:0-13205 GCA_004027185.1 Glis glis
ATATATATATATATATATATATATATATATATATATATGACTAGGGATTGAACCCAGGGACTTTCTATCTCTGAGCTATACTGCCAGCCCTATTTTATTTTTTGTTTTGAAACAGGTTCTCACTAAGTTGCTGAGGGTCTTGCTAAGTTGCTGAGGCTTGCCTTAAACCTGTGATCCTCCTATCTTAGCCTCCCAAGTACCATACCTAGCAATCTTTCTTTATATATAAATATATAGTACTAGGGATTGAACCCAGGGGATTTCTATCTCTGAGCTGCTCCCCAGCCCTACTTTATTTTGTATTTTTTTTTTTTTTTGCGGTACTGGGGATTGAACCCAGGGGCGTTCTACCTCCGCGCTACACCCCTGGCCCTATTTTTTTATACTTTATTTTGAAACCGGGTCTCACGAAGTTGTGGAGGGCCTCACTAAGTAGAGAGAGAGAGAGAGAGAGAGAGAGCGAGCTGAGGCTGGCCGCAAACCCGGATCCTCCGGTCTCCGCCTCCCAAAGTACTGGGATTACAAGCGTGCGCCACCACGCCCGGCTTATTTGGTATTTTGAAACAGGGTCTCACTAAGGAGAGAGATTGCTCTAGGAGAATGTGGAGTGGTGGCCAGGCAGCCCACCTTGATCAGGGTGACTTTGGGCATGACAGAGGTGGCAGGTCTAGACAGGGAGCCCATTGCTGTCAGAAGGGTGTGATGTTTACTGTTACTCTCAACTTGACTGGGATACGGGTCGCCCAGACATTATTCTGCCGTGTCCCATGAGGGTGTTCCTGGATGAGATTAACATTTGAATCCACAGGTGGAGGAAAGTAGATTGCCCTCCCTAATGTGGATGGACATCAACCAATGGAAGCCCGAAATAGCCAAGTCTGAGTAACAAGGAGCTTCATTTACCTGACTGAGTTACGCCATTGACCTTCTCTTGCCCTCAGACTGGAACTTACACCATCTGCTGTGCTGGGCCTCCAGAGGATCATGGGAATTCTCTGCCTCCATAACTATGTGAACCTGTTAGAAAGCTGATGAGCACAGATATAAAAAAAAAATCTGTTCATTTCACAGATGAGAAAAGACCCAGGCCCATAGAAATGAAGCCATTTCCCAAGGCCATGTGACTGGTTAGTATCCGAGACCGGATTTGAACCTGCTTGTTTGCACCCACCTCAGTGTTCTTTCCTCAGCCTTCTGCTCCACGGTCTTTCTGATGCCTTTGGAATTAGTCTATGACTTCACGCCATTCCAGGAAGCAACGTTCCTTCTTGTAAGGTTTGTCATGGGTTCTCATACGGGGCATCCTCAGAAGAACACGTAATTCTACATTGGGAGTTTCCCAGATCAGACATTAGGATGTTGTCTTGTCAATCAAACCAGGGTCTCTCCAGAAGCAGTCTTCCACTATCTGGAACTCGTGGCTGGGCAGAAGGGCACAGACTAGCTCCTGCCATCCTGAACTTGTGTCTGCTTTCAGATTCTAAGACCTTTCTACCAGCAGCCTCTCAAACCTGACCATGTATCTAATTAAAAATATGGATTTTCTGTTTTAGGTTAAAGCCAAAACAGAGCTTCAAAATTTGCTTGGCCGAAGACATTTAATAATACCTAAATGCTCTCATGTGTTAAATATTCATCCATTTTCTCCATAACCACTTATAATAAATATTGATGATCGTCTAACTTTTAAAATGGCTAGATGCATAGGGGAATATTCATGTGTGTCTCATTGATTTTCCTGACAGGGCCAAATGGAGCAGGTAAGCCAATTTAACACAACCAATTTCCAATTTTTAGCGCAGGCGGGATAGAAGTGCTGTGGAAATGAATAATCAACCTCGCTACCATTAATAATAACAACATTTAGCTCACAAACACTCCTTCCATCTTCTAAGCACTTCACCAACATTAACGAATTTATTCACTAACACCCAAGGGAGGCCTTTTGGCAATTGGAATGAGAAGCCAAGAGAGATGCAAATGGTCACCAAGGGCCAAGGGAGAAGTCTTGCTGTGGTGCCAAGTCCCTGACCCACACCCAGATCCCCCAACCTCTTCACTATCGGGGAGGTAGTGCAAACTGGGGAGGCAAATCTGATTTTTCAACTTGAGTTTTATTGGGTGTGTGTATACCCATAATAATAAAAACTATATAATAAATGCTACTATTTTTTGAACACTCCCTATGTGCCAAACACTGCTAAGTGTTGGGATGTGAAGGAAAAAAGAGCGCCTGCCCAAAAGAAATCTGCAGAGTAGTACGGGAGGGGGGCCATGAGCCATCAAACAGTATGCAAAAGCCAACAGAGACAGAGAGGCACCGCAGCTCAGAGAGCGCCCGGCACACCAGGAACAGCTTTCCTGAGCCCTAGGGGGCAGGTGGGAATTGAGGTAGGGGATCCGAGTAGGGGAGAGAGATCTTCTAGAGAAAGGGAAAGACATGAGGGGAGGTGGCACGGAAGAGCACTGTGTCTCCTGGAAACTGCAAGCATTTCAGCCTGTCCAGAGCTGCTGCCGTGTGGAAGACTGGACCTTCCAAAGACTCCAGCAGCATCCACTCCCATTTGTCTTTCTCCAGGGCGAGCTTGCTGCCCTCCCCCATCTAGAGGCGGGTAACATCCCCTCCCCTTGAATCTGAGCAGGTTTATGACTGACTTGACGAACAGGGCACCGTGAAATGATGCTGTGCGACTCCCGAGGCGAGGTCAGAAAAGACAAGGCCTCTTCTACCTTGCCTACAGCGACACTATGGCCCTGAGCCACCAGCTAAGTCCCTCCAGCCCGAGGTCACCATGTTGGTGCTCGGGCCACCAAGCTACAAGGAGAGGCTGCATGTTGGTGCTCAGGCAACAGCCCCAGCTTCGGTCCCAGCTGACAGACAGCTGTGCCCTCCTGATACGTGAGTGATGATGCTTCTGGATGTTTCCATCCCCACTCTCAGGCCACCCCAGCCTTTGAGTCTTCCCAGTTGAGACGGCAGTCCTGTCTGAATTCCTGACTCACGGAACCCACGAGCCATGGTAAAATGGTTGCAACTGGGGAGCAGTTTGCCAAGGAGCAATAGTAAGGAGAAGAGTCCTGATGCAGGTTCTTTATTCTTGGGCAGAACCATGGAAGGAATTCCAAGGGGAATGGGATGCCGTTGGGCTCCGTGGTTGGGCTGAATGTCAGGACTATGGAGGTCTTGTGGGAAACGAGAAGACCCTTTGGTTAATGCCTTCTGCATCTCAGGCCTGCGGCTCATCTAGTTGAATCTATGGTGTCACCTTTCTGTCCCTGTTAGTTGGTTTTATTATTCACACTCACCTCCTTTCAGCCCAGTGATTTTCATTCTTGTCTGCATGATTGGATTGCTGGGGAGCATTAAAAATATTCCATTTCCTGGACCCACCCCAGATCCACCATCAGAATGTTTGGGAGGACGAGCACCGGCACTGGATTTTGAAAGGGCCCCTCGGTGGTTCTAATGTGCATCCAGGCTGCGATCCACAGAGCAGGTTGCTCACCAACCTCACAGTCTGCCTGAGCTGGTGCTGCGAATCAGAAACTCAGCCGAGAACCACACCTACAAATTGCAATATTCAACACACAAAAAGAAGTTTCTAGACGCCATGCACCAGTTATTATAACAGAATCAAAGGCAAAGTTACAGATCTGAGGCCATGTTATGAAAAAGATGTGAGGTCCTGGGGGTGAATTTATGAAAAAGGGGACCCTGAGACTCTCTGATCAGAGGATGGCTTATTAAGAATGGACGGCTCCTTTCCTTAGAGCGGAGATTCCCAGCATGGTTTGGCAAAGATCCCCTCCAACAAACCATTTTCTTTTGCTCTGACCTTGGCCCAAACCGAAATGGACCAGTCACAGCTCAGGTCTAGGAAAACAGATAAAAGAATGAGAAAATCAGTCGGGCGTGGTGGCACACACTTGTAATCCCAGTGCTTGGGAGGCTGAGACCGGAGGATCCGGGTTCATGGCCAGCCTCAGTTACTTAGTGAGGCCCTCCGCAACTTAGTGAGACCCTGTTTCAAAATAAAGAATAAAAAATAGGGCTGGGGCTGGGCATGGTGGTGCACTCTTGTAATCCCAGTACTTGGGAGTCTAAGATAGGAGGATTGCAGGTTCGCTGCCAGCCTCAGTGACTTAGTGAGGCCCTCTGTAACTTAGTGAGACCTTGTTTCCAAATAAAGAATAAAAAAATAGGGCTGGGGGTGGAGCTCAGAGGTAGAATTCCCCTGGGTTCAATCCCTGGTACTGAAAAAAAAATACTTCCTTTACCATTTCTCCTCAAGCTGGCACATTCTGGGTACTACTCCCCTGTTGTAATCACTCCAGGGCCAGGTGCCAACAGCTAAGGACAGCCCCACGCCCCAGAGTCTGTTGAAATGATTCAAACTAGCCTGTTGCTAGCCTGCTTAGCCTGCCTGCCTTGCTCATTCCTTCCTGCAGAAACCACAATGTCCGCTCTTGCCCAAGTTCCTCCTTGTCCCTGCCTCCTGATCCACCCCGGTGCTTGCCTGTGTGTCTCTAATGGCGTGGCATACCTCGTGGGTACTGTAATCACCTGTCTTTTCAATTGCGGTCATCTCCCGATCTGTTGGCCTTGCCATATCTAGATAATAAAGAAACCTACAGTTGGACACACTCTGGCCACAGCACTCTCATTCCTAAGTCACAAATGGGATCAGCAGGCAACCTCCTTTCCAGTGTGGCTGAGCACAGTCACCAGTCACAGCGACGCGAGCGACGTCTAGCAAAGTGCTTAGAAATCATAGAGATGCTTCAGACCAATTCAAAAAGCATCCTGAGAAGTGTGGATTGAGATGGGCTGGTCTAGCCGCCCCTTCCCTCAGCCTCATCCATAATGTTACAGCTGACAGGGATGGAACTGAGGGAGTGAATACAGAGAAGTCCCCCAGCATGGCCCGCAGCCATGGCGGTGTTGCACCCAAAAACTGACATTAACCCTTCCAAACAAGCACTCCTGATCAACGGCTCCTGTCCTCACCATTACCGCAGTCCACTGTGCTTCAAGTTGCCTGGTGGCTCCCGCGATTTGTGCCATAATGGTGCACTGATGACATGAGAGGGACCTACGGTCTCATCTCAGCCTCCCTCCTTGCATAGCGCACAGCAGGCTTAATTTCACAGTTTTTAGTTTCATGACATTCAAATATCAAGAATTGATCGGGGGGAGGGGAGAGACCCAAGTTGATTGGAAATATCAGTCACTGTGAAAAATTCCGGAGGAAAAAGTGGCCACTTTGTAAAAGGTCACCAGATAAGTAATTGCAGCCTGGATTGGGACGATTCCTGTTGTCATTAGGCCCCAGCCGAGATCTAATGTGCTTTAATACTTCTGCTAAATGCCGAGAGACGGCTGTGTGGCCGCAGTCACGCAGGCAATCAAGGCGAAGCAATTTGTGCCTCGATCACAGGCTTTTTTTCTCTGTCCCCTATTTTTTATGCATAAGATGAAATGTTATCCACTTTTCCACTCTTATTCTCCCTTTTTGCAATAATAATCATTTTATCCCTGTGAACATAACTGGTTTGGCAGCCTAGTTCCTCGGGCCTAACCCTCATCCCTGCTCCTCTGCCCCCCACCCACCCCCAGAGGACAGTTGTGCCCCAACCTGGCCCCTTTTTTTCTTTTTCTCTTTCTTCTTTCTTTTTTTTTTTTTTTGGAACTAGGGATTTAACCCAGGGATGTTCTATCTCCAAGCTACACCCAGCCCTTTTCATTTTTTGAAACAGGGTCTCACTAAGTTGCTGAGTCTGGCCTCAAACCTGTAATCCTCCTATCTCAGCCTCCCAAGGACTGGGATTACAGACATGCACCATTGTACCAGCTCCAGCTGGGGTCTTTCTAAACCGTCCTTCTAGCATGTGGCTGGCATAGACTGAATCGTGTGCCCCCAATTCTCCTATATTGAAGCCTTACCCCCCCAAAGAGACTATATTTGGAGATAGGACTTATATGGAGATAACTAAGGATAAACGAGGTCAGATGGATGGGGTCCTGGTTGGTAGGATTAGTATCTTTATAAGAAGAGGCATCAGAGAGCTCTCTCTGTCTCTGTCTGTCTGTCTCTCTCTCCCACATGCAGATACAGGGAGAAGGTAGGAATCTGCAGCCAGGAGGAGAGCCCTCACCAGCCATTGGACCCTGACAGACTTTGCTTTAACTTTCCAGCCTCCACAGCCAGGAGAAACTCATTTCTGGCACTGAGATACATTGTTCAGGCAGCCCGAGCGGCTCATGAAGTGGCCGGCTGGCGTACGGCAAGAATGAGCTCCCTCGCTTCTCCTAGAGTGAGCCCTCTTGGCCAGAGCAGACTGTGGACACAGCCCGGCCAGCAGGGATGCAGGATGACTTTGCTAATGAGGTTCCTCTGTCTGCGGAGAAGGTGGCAGTCATGTTAGCCTCCAGCCACTGGGGCAGAGGGAACAGGCAAGAAGGGTCAAGGGCATCGGGCCTCATCTAAGGAAGGGCTGTGTATGGAAGCTCTTGTAGCCAGGCATCACTGTGCCTGTGTGTAACTGCCTGACTTTTTGCAAGGGTTCTTTAAATCAGAATGAGGCAGAGTGCATGTCAGCATACTCCACCGCTAGGTCACAGGGGCACCGACAAGATTCTCTTTACTCTTGAAAGCTGGTCTTAGGATGATCTGAAAAGAATCATCCTTAGCTGCTACAGGTTGGTTTTCTGTTCTGCTAAGTGGAGTCCCTCCAGCCCATGGAACGTCCATCAGCCACAAGTGAGCTCGTCGGGTTTAACTTTGCTTATGGGAAACTCCTGAGTCTACCACACAGAGCAAAATGACCTGGTGTATGTGGATGTATGGTTGTGTGTGTTTGTCCTCTTCATCGATTTCTTTCCTGGGGAAGATAGAAGATATAGAAACCATCTCTTAGTGACCCAGTATTTCCTGGGCACCCAGTCTGAGCTAAGAGCTTTATATAGTAGTACCTAACATTTATGTTGCATTAGTCTATTTTAGCCAATACTGGACTAACAAGAAGTATTACTGTTCCCCATTTATAGAGAAAGAAACTGAGATGTTGAGAGATCTAGTAACTTGCTCATGATCATAAAAAGGCAGCAACATCAGCTTTCAGTGTGGGTCCCTCTGGTTCAGTGTCTGAGGATGGTCCCTGTTGTTCGTTAATCCTCACAGCAAACCTGTGCAGTAGAGATTATAAACTATTTCAATGACCAAATACAGTTACTTTCTCAATATCACACAATTGCTAGTAACAGAACCAAGTATCATGCAGACCTAGACAATGCCCAAGGCCAAGCACACTCCATTACACAAGAAAATCATATCATGGCACACAGATTGGAAAATGCCCAGAACAGCGCTTCTTAAACTTTAATGTGCATTACCATTTGACCCAGTGATTCTGCCCCTAATTATTTATCCAAGAGAAATAAAAACATATGTCAGCACAAAGACTTGCACATAACCAACCAACCTTCCTTCCTTCTTTCCTTCCTTCCTTCCTTCCTTCCTTCCTTCCTTCCTTCCTTCCCTCCTTCCCTCCCTCTCTCCCTCCCTCCCTCCCTTCCTTCCTTTAGATTGAATGAACCCAGGGGCATTCTACATCTAAGATGTACCTCAAGCCCTTTTCATTTTTTATTTTGAAACAGAGTCTCCTTAGGTTGCTCAGAGTCTGGCTAAACTGCTGAGGCTAGCCTCAAACCTGCAATCCTCCCATCTCAGCCTCCCATGTACTGGGATTACAGTCCTGCACCACTGCTCCTGGCACATAAAGATTCTTAACAGAATTATTCACAATAGTCCAAAACTTGGGAAGAAACCTAAATGTCCGTCAACTGATGGGTTGATAAACAAAATGGGATATAGCCATACAATGGAATGTTATTTACCTATACAAAGAAATGAAGTACTGATAGCTCTACAATATGGACAAACCTCAAGAAATCTGCTCAGTGAAAGAAGGCTGATGCGAAAGACCACATGTGTCGTGACTCCATGTATGTGAAACGTCCGGGAAAGGTAGAACTATAGATACAGTGGATCGGTGGTTGCCTGGGAAGGGAGTGGAAAGGAAACAGACTAGCAGTAAATAGGTGTGAGGGGTCATTCTGGGGGAATAGAAGGATTTTTGAATTGATTTATGGTGGTAGTTGCAAAAGTTGGTAACGACACTAAAATTAAATTGTATACTTGAAATGGATGAATTATATATGTAAAATATGCCTCAATAAAGTTGTAGAAAAAAGTTTTAAAGTACAACCGAATCATCTTGGGATCTTGTTAGAATTCAGACTCTGAGTCAGTAGGTGTGGAGGGCCAGACCCAAGATCTGCATTTCTTTTTTTCTTTCTTTTTTTTTTTTTTGTAGTACTGGGGATTGAACCTAGGGGCATTCTACCTCCAAGCTACACCCCCAGCCCTATTTTTTATTCTTTATTTGGAAACAGGGTCTCAGTTGTGGAGGCCCCACTAGGTAGCTGAAGCTGACTGTGAACCTGCACTCCTCCTGTCTCGGCCTCCCAAGTACTGGGATTACATGTGTGCACCACCACGCCTGGCTCAAGATGTGCATTTCTAATAAACTCCCAAGTGATATTGATGCTATGGCTCCAAAGTCCACTTTGTGTGTGTGGTCCTGGGGATGGAACCCAGGGGTGCTCTGCCTCTGAGCTACACCCCCAGTCCTATTTTATTTTTTAATCTTGAAACAGGTTCTAAGTTGCTGAGGGCCTCGCCAAATTGATGAGGTTGGCTGGGAACCTGTGATCCTCCTGTCTCAGCCTCCCAAGTACTGGGATTACAGGCATGCTCTACCCCACTCAACTCCAAAGTCCACATTTTGAGTAGCAAGGAGACCAATGTCCTAAATTCCTGCTTCTCCAGTTCAACCAATCCCAGACAGATTGCACCCTCACTTGGACTTTGTCATGAAGACAGAGCATCCTCAACTACTCTCTTTGTCTCTTGGTTCCTCATCTGTACTGGACAATGTCATTCGAAGAGCTAAAGGAACTTCCTTTCCACTCTCTTGAGGTTCAATTACTGAATAAACTGACAAGAGACAGATTAACAGAGGAAAAGGCATGCAAATTTATTACATAGAAGCAGGCATAGAAGCAATGAGATTTAGAAGCTTCTCGACCCTTCTTCACAGGGAAGAGGTACATGGGTGTCTCAGCCAACATTCTCACCGCTGTCATCCAAACAACTGACCACACAACTTAGAGGAAGGGAGATTTATTTGCTCACAGTTTTTGGAGTTTTAGAGGTTCAGTCCGTGTTAGGAGGGTGTGCAGAGCTCAGGGCATGGTGGCAGGAAGTGGAGAGAGGGAGAGGGCTCTGATGCTCACTTCACAGAGGCTGAAAGCAGAGAGAGCAGGGGGAGAAGGAAGGGTATATAAGCCTCAAGACCACACCCCAGGACCACACCCCCAGGGACTCCTCCTTAGCAACCAAGCCCCGCTTCCAACATTGCTACCTTGTTCCTGTGAAGGCTGGGGGGGACCTTCTAAATCCAAACCATCACAGTGAGAATCCAGGTAATTTTAAAGGATTTTTAAGGCAGATGAATGAGCCAGAAGACCAGACAATGAGGTGGGGTACAGTCTGTCTGACACCTGGGTGTGGTGTTTGCCACTAGTCTTCTTTCCTGTGAGTTAGTTTTCTGGAGGATCAGCCTTTAGGTATATAAACTTCAGAATGCCTCTTCCTCTGCTTCAGGGGAGAAGGAGAGGTGAGAGATGGAAGCAGGAGAAGGTCAGAGAGACCTTGGTTCTAAGATTCCTTTTTTTTAAAGCACTCAGCCTGTCAAAGTGCCACACTAGGTTTTCTGATCCCCAACATTATGTTTGTAGCTAATCCTAATGAAAAAAAAAAGCATTTTCCCCATCTTGATCTTTGTTCTCTTAAACCATCAGGTGAAATTTTAGAGTATCAGGTTTATTCAAGGAGCTCTTTAACATGCTGATTCCCTGACCCACCTCTGACTTTCTGAATCAGTAAGTCATGGCTGGGAATTCTGTTAAAACAAGCACCTCAGCTAATTCTGATGTAGGTGGTTTGAGGATTATCCTTTGTCAAAGGCTCCTCAAAGTCATGTGGGGGGGGGGCTGTGAGGTAGCTCCGTGGTAGAATGCTTGCTTAGCCTATGGGTAGGCCTTGGGTTGACTCCCCAGCGCCACAGAAATAAATAAAAAGGTAGCACAGTTCAATAGAAATACTGTGATAACATGCCCTAAAAGTAATTTTTTTAGCCTCGTTTTCTATCCTAAAATTAAACTCCCTGCCCTTATCGCCCCTAGGACAACGCCCGAAAAACCAGTTCCCGCCCTTACCGCCCAAACCGACCCCCGCCTGTGTGCACAGCCCACGCCCCTAGACCTACCCCCTTGCTTCTAAATAAGAAAAATTTACTCTGATTGGTCTATTTAGAGCATACCCCGCGAACTCTGCTTGCCCTCTATAAAAGGAAATGGTGACCTGTACAAGGGGCGGCCATTCTGACCTGCTGGAGAGTGGTAGCCCCGCGGTAATGAATGCTTCCCGCCTTAACTGAGTCTGGTCTCGGACCCTTTGTCCTACACATGGGGTACAACAATACAACACAAGCCCATAGGTAATTTTAAATTTTGAGTAGCTACATTTCAAAAACTAAAAGGAAGCAAAGTGAAGTTTAATAATATATTCTGTTTAATCAACTACCTCCAATCAATATTATCATTTTAGTATGTAATCAGTATCAAATATTGAGATCCTTGATAATTTTTTAGGCATCTTTGAAATCTGGTGTGTATTTCCGACTTACCACACCTCTCAATTCAGACTAAGCACATTTCAAGTACTCACTCGGTTGGGTCCCTGCTCCACGCCTAGTGAAGCAGAAACCCTGGGAATGGCGCCGCCGTGTTTGCTCGCAGGCTCCACAGCCGATGCCGACACTCACTCAAGTTTGAGGAACACTGATGCGGGTTATTGTTTCTTGAACTTGACTGCATACTGGAATCACCTTGGAAATTTAAAACAAACAAGAAAACTTACACATGGTTCCCAAACCTAGAAATCAAGATTTTTACAGAAAGGTCTTTCAGGTGTTTCTAATAATGCAGCAAAAAGTTTTTTAGCAAGGCTGCTCACAGCCTCCCATCGATGCCTTCTTCATTTTTAGCTCCAAAGTCAATAAGTGGGCTCCCATCATCCTCTTATAATATTTTAGGATCTTTTCCTGAAACTCCCTATTTCCAATTTTCTTATTTATTCTACCTTTAGTTTTTAGACAAAAGTAATTTTTTAAACCTGCATCAGCAATTCCCTTGCTAAAAGGGAAATCCTTTTTAAAAATCTTGGTCAGGCGTGATGATGCACACCTATAATTCCAGTACTTGGGAGGCTGAGACAGGAAGATCGCAGGTTCAAGGCCAGGCTCAGCAACTTAGCGAGACCCTGTTTCAAAATAAAAAATAAAAAGGTCATGGTGGGGGGTGTACCTTGGAGGTAGAATCCCCTGGGTTACATCCCTAGTACAAAAAATATATATATATGCATCTTTAGCTGCTCCCCCATGCCTCCTCTCCCAACCTGCCTGGCTGACTCGTCAGCCTTCACCCCTTTATCCTGCCTCCCGAGGCCCCCAAGGCCGCTACTCACTTCCAGTAGCATGAGCCCATCCATGGCTCCATCTGCCGGCACAGGGAACTCCAGGACTTTAGACCCTTCCTTACCTGTGACTTTTAATTGAGCTCTATTTCTCTCTTTCCCTGTATTTCAGAGGGATAAAGCCCAAATCTTCCCCCAAAAGCCTCCTCCAGGGAAAGGCAGCCAGAGCAGAAACTCAACTCATGACCCTTTTCCCCACCTCTGCGGGGCATCTCCATGCGGGTAGATCTCCACTTCACACACCCTTGGCTTCTGGGAAAGGAGGGGCCCGTGGGAAGGCCGTCTGGCCGTCTGACCGTGTGTGGGCAGAGTTGGGAGACTTAAAAGTCAGCTGCATTCCTGTGTCATACATGGCTCATGAAAAGGCAGCTGGTTGGTATGTGTGTGCCGCCCACAAGAACAACACCGGGAGGTTACCCATATGTAAATACATATAGCTGAAGCACCCTCTAGTGGAACACCTAGAGAAAGTCTCCTTGTGGGGGAAACTCACCCTCAAAAAAAGAAGAGTATTTTAAAATCTCATCTGACCAGAGCATCACGAGAAAGAGCGCACAGGTCTGTAGTGTCTTTGCAGTCCTGGCAGGAGGACTCCTCCTGGGTCAGCCTAGTCCACTGGGGGAGGAGTGGGGAGGACGGAGCTGGCTTTCTTGAAGGTCTTCCATGGGGGCCTTGGTCCCAATGCCACATATGGTATAGGAAAGCAGTGTGTGGAGGTCACAACTACTACAGAGGAAGATTTTACAAGTTCCAAATGGAGTCCCTTCAGTTTAAGAACTGTCCATCCCCATTTCAAATTGAAGGGAAACAGATGGATCATGTACCTTTGGGATAACTGAACTGCTACCAGAAGGAAGATTAAATTTGGATCCCTACCCTACATTTTACACTAAACAAATTCCAACCTGAAACTTAAAAGAGCCCAAAGAAAGCAGTAGAGGTTATTTGGGAATGGGCAATGCCTTGCCAAATGTTGCTCCATTTCCAGTAGCCATAAAGGAAACTATTAATACATTTTATTACATAAAAATAAAATTTTCTGTATGGTCCCAAAATTACATGAGTCAAATTAAAAGATAAATAGCATAAAAGGGGTAGAAATGCAACAGATAGTACAAAAGGATAGTTTCCTTAATATGTAAAGTGCCCCTATAATCAATATGCCAAGGATCAACAATCCAAAGGAAAAAATGGACATGGGACATGAACAGACAGTTCAAATAAAAGGAAAGGGAAGGGAAGGAAAAGTTTTCTTAAACATACAGGACAATGCTCAATCTTAATCATAATAGTGGTTTTTCAAGCCGGGAGTGATGGCGCACGCTTGTAATCCCAGTACTTGGGAGGCTGAGACAGGAGGATCACAGGTTCGCGGCCAGCCTCAGCTACTTAGTGAGGCTCTCTGCAACTTAGTGAGAACCTGTTTCAAAATAAAGAATAAAAATAGGGCTGGGGGTGGAGCTCAGAGGTAGAATGGTCCTGGGTTCAATCCCCAGTAACACACACACACACACACACACACACACACACACATACACACACACA
>PVJS01053706.1:0-13203 GCA_004027185.1 Glis glis
GTCTAACGAAGTTGCGGAGGGCCTCACTAAGGAGAGAGAGAGAGAGAGAGAGAGAGAGAGAGAGAGAGAAAGAGACAGGGAGAGAGAGAGCGAGCTGAGGCTGGCTGCGAACCCAGATCCTCCGGTCTCCACCTCCCAAGTACTGGGATTACAAGAGTGCGCCACCACGCCCGGCTGGAACATTTCTTTCTCCGAAGGAAGATGGATGCACAGGCTTCTTGCCTATACCCCGGAGTGCTGGATTTCATCATGTTCAGTCTCTCACCACAAACCGTAATCTCATTTTAAAGGCACTGAAGGATAGCACAGAAATTGAAGTGGTGGATGAGAAAATAAGAAAAAAGAACCTGAAAATGGCCAATCCCAGGCCCTCCTCCACGGAACGTACTGCAAACAGACTTTTCTCGACTGAGGGATCATTCAGAGTTCGTACCAAGCCAAGCCTTTGCTCACATGCAGTCAGGGTGATGAGCTACGGAAGCCCTTGAACGACATTTGACCAGAATATGCGGTAGAATAAGTGACTCACTGAAATGCCATCGTAAATACCGGAACAAATCGCGCTGCAGAAATTAAGATGACCAGACTGTCTTCTATGCAAAAATGTCTACTCCCAACCCCTTGAGGGAGAGGTTGGGCCAGCACTGCTATGGAGATAACCACCTTTGTGATGGCGTGAGAGAGACCAGAGGGCTGCTATTTTATTACAGGAGCTGTCCATTGCTGTGTAATTGGACTAGACTGCATGGGCTACTTTTATTCACAGTGGGAAAGTTAATTATCATTGTAAAAATACTGCAAGATTCTTTTTTTTTTTTTTTTGCAGTACTGGGGATTGAACCCAGGGGCATTCTACCTCCGTGCTACACCCCCGGCCCTATTTTTTATACTTTATTTTGAAACCGGGTCTCACGAAGTTGCGGAGGGCCTCACTAAGTAGCTGAGGCTGGCCGCGAACCCGGATCCTCCGGTCTCCGCTTCCCAAAGTACTGGGATTACAAGTGTGCGCCACCATACCCGGCCAATACTGCAAGATTCTGTCTTTTGTTTCTGGGCATAGGTACTTGTGTCTAGGTCAATAAAACAAAAACAGAGAGGACTGAGTACCACTTCCCACATTGCTAGTTTCTTTACTGTATGATTTGTCCTTTAGTATACTGTACATACATAACTCACATGTTAGGATGTTTCACATGGGCTATAAAATTTTCCAATGTGGACACTTAAGGGGTAAGAAATTTAGGAAAAACAGGTGATTTTTCCATTACACTTCAGAATATGTTTTTCATACATCGATCGATATGAGAGGTCTAGCCACCGGGAAAGCATTGATGATGGACAGCCTTACAGATAATTCTATCCCATATTTCCTTATCCGCCCTCTGTTTTTAATCCCAGCAAGCAACTTGGGAAAGTATTTTACAAGTAAAAGAAATGTGACAGTGTTGTTTTTTTTTTTTTTTTTTGCAGTACCGGGGATTGAACCCAGGGGCATTCTACCTCCGAGGTATACCCCCGGCCCTATTTTTTATCCTTTTTTTTGAAACCGGGTCTCACGAAGTTGCAAAGGGCCTCACTAAGTAGCTGAGGCTGGCCGTGAACCCCGATCCTCCAGTCTCAGCCTCCCCAGTACTGGGATTACAAGCGTGCGCCACCACGCCTGGCTGACAGTGTTTTTTTTTAAAGATATAATGACCAGTTGTACAAGTTAGATTTATTTTTCTGTAAACTTGGGGTTCAAATTGACATATTTAACCAGCTTGTGAACAATCATTGGTAAGTTAGATAATATAGAAAGTGCTTTTCCACAGGATAGCTAAGATAAGTCAGTCAGGTTGGTGATGCCTGTCAATTAACCATTTATGCATTATTAATAAAATTATAAGAATAAAAAAATACTCCTGGATTCAACTTGTGGGCATTTCGTTCAGTACTTTAAAAAGTTTCTGCACTAAAATGGACTGGACTATAATTTCTTTTCTTGTGCTATCCTTATGTGTTTTGGGTATTGTGTTGTACTAGTCTAATAATAATAAAATAATAATAGTTGTACTAGTCTAATAATAATAAAATGAAATACTTTCTTTCCCCCCAAATTTGTACTTACCCCTCTTCTCTCTTAAACTTGGATGGTTTTTTGCCAATGGACTTTACATTCCAACCCTCTGTCTTTATAATTTTTTTAAGACAGTGACTATTGTTCAAGTCTATCTATAGCAGCTTTAGAAATTTTGAGCCCTTTCCTCCCAATTTCTGACTAGAGAGCTTCTCAGAATGTACTTTAGGGGAAAAATCTAGAAGATAAAGAATTGGTCTGGAATTACACCCCTCCCACTTTTGGATTACCATAATTAACCCAGGGACAAATAAGATTACGTGTCTTGTCATTATGCTTGTACAACACGTGAATTTCAAAGTCATACTAGTAATATGAGATTTGACAATAAAGGAAAATAGCAAGAAAAAATGAAATTAACCTTTCCTCATGAAGTCAATAGTAGGTTGATGACTATAACTCTAAGTCAAAATTTCAAGCCTGAATTTTCTGGGGTCAGGGAGGAGAGATTTTGTCTCATTACTACTTCATCTGTTATTTCATAAGATAGAAACATTCAGAATAAACAAAAAAAGTGGCATTTTGACAGCCTTCTCACATTTATGTATTTTAAAGAAATTAAAAATTCTTACATATATTAAAGCTAGGAAGCATGCATTTAGAAATGTATCTCAGAATGCATATGCTATAAAAAGGAATGGATCAATGGATATAATTTCTGTCACTTGTAGAAGACATTTAGCAGGGGTTGGAATTTACTAAACAAGGACCCAGATTGAGACAATATACTTCAATTCCCCAGGAAAAAACTATTGTTTTATTATTATAAGCATCCAAACTAAAGATGACACACTAAAATTCTTTTAATTATTCATACTTTGCAATAACTAAATAATAGCAGGATAATAGGCCTGCTTATGTGAGTTATAGATATCTATCTAGAGAGGCCTTCTTCATGTCTTTATCTTCCAGTCTAAATACTCTAATATTTTTCTTAGCTTTAAAATTATTTGGCAGATGGAAGAGAAATTTTCAAAGGCCTATATGTTTATTGTTATTTTTTGGTAATCTCTTAGATTCTAATTTCCTTTCTACCAGATGACCACTGAGCATTATTTTACTTATGGAACTTAAAAGCATCTAATTATATAAAATATCTATAGATCCAATTTGATCTAGAATACGAGGTTTACTAACATAAAATAAATAGCCCTGTGGAACCCATGTCTAAAATTATACATTTGTCGGCAAAACTAAATACAGTAGAAGTAGACAAGCGGATGTCTGATTTCTAAACACATCTTTGTTTAGGGAGGGAAAAGCCAAGCCAAAACTTGAAGAACATTCTAGTAAGGAATTTTTGACCTATTTCTGGGAACGTGGGGAATGTTTCTTAGGAAGGAAAGCAATGGGTACAATCACTCCTGTCACTTCTTGGTCACTGGTTTGATGAGTGGCACCAGGGTTGATGGGGAAGAGGCAAAGACAGCGTACCGCAAGAAGAATAGTAACTTTGGAGAGACTCACCTGTCCCCGATACTCCACAACCTCTTATGGGAAGAAAAACTCCATCTTTACAAGTTCAATAAAAAACCAGACGGAATCCCTCCCACGCTTAAGATTATCCACTTGCTGGTGCCCATCACGCTCAGGATCTGCTCTTGGTTCATATTTCCTACGTCTCTGTTCACCACACGCACATACACCCCAGATGTCATCTTGTTCTCTGTGAAGTTCTCAGAATATGCCCTATTCTACCACGACCACATGTTTTTCATGTGGTTACTGCCTCTCCTGGGAATTTCTTTCATCTTCGTGGACCTACATGTTATCTTAAATCTGCTTTCTAATTTGTTTATAGTTATAGTAGACACACTAACTGATTATAGTTGGGGTAAATGCGGAGCTATGACGATATGAATAAAAGTAATTTTTTCTATTGTTTGGATTTAATTGCATTTGGATTAGTGATAAAGAAATAACCATTAGGGAAATCTCTCACTGTTGGTGCAGCTAGAGGCTGGGAAAGTAGAGGATCATTGCTAATCTTGAAGCTAAGCTCAGATACTAATTTTACCTGCTCTGAAACAGACGATTTAAGTTGTCCTCATGGAGGAAACTAACTCAGTATATTAAAATTGGCACAAAACTAGTTCAGTGCAAATTATGATTAAATCTTTTGTATATTTAAAAACTGTGTTGGGTATGAAAATAAAATTTTACCTCTTGAAATGATTCACCAGTACACCGACAAGTTCTCCAATTCGACTCTCATGGGTGGGCTGTTTGCTGAAGAGGCAGACAATGAGGTCTTTGTTATCTTTTGTATGGAACACTACCAGTTGGTCCTTTCCATTGGAGACACTCAAGCCAGTCAACTGAAAAGAGACAACCCATGGAAAACTATTAAGATGGTTCCCAAAGGGAAGAATTGAAAAAAACATTTTGTAATCAAGGGGTGTAGCTCAGTGTAGAGTGCTTGTCTAGTATGCATGAGGTCCTGGGTTCAATTCCCAGCGCTGAAAAAAATTGCAGTGGTTTTGCTCAATAATGTTGATGGCCTTAATCTTCAAGTTTCATAGAATAAACAGATGGAAGGAAATAATAAAGAGCAGAAACGAATGCGATTTGAAACAGAAAACAATAGAAGAAACTCAGTGCAGCAGAAAGATAATTCTTTCAAAAGATCAATAAAATGGATAAACTTCTATCCCAAAAGAAAACAAGAAAAGGAGAGAAGATCTTATTACCAGTGTCAGGAATAGAAGAGAGGCAATCACGATAGACCACATAGACATTAATAGATAATAAGGGGGCCGGGTGTGGTGGCGCACGCTTGTAATCCCAGTACTTGGGAGGTGGAGACTGGAGGATCCAGGTTCGTGGCCAGCCTCAGCTACTTAGTGAGGCCCTCTGCAACTTCGTGAGACCCAGTTTCAAAATAAAGTATAAAAAATAGGACCAGGGATGTAGCTCGGAGGTAGAAAGCCCCTGTGTTCAATCCCCAGTACCGCAAAAAAAAAAAAAAAGATAATAAGGGAATATTTTGAACAACTCTATGTACAACTTATTCAACAACTTTAATGAATCAGAAAGAAAAAATTTGTCGTTAAAAACCTTTCAAGCCAGACATGGAGGCACACGCTTGTAATCCTAGTACTTGGGAGGCTGAGACTGGAAGATCTTAGGTTCAAGGACATTCTCAGCAATTTAATGAGGCTCTCAGCAACCTAGTGAGACCCTGTTTCCAAATAAGAAATAAAATCGGTCTGGGGATATAGCTCAGAGGTAGAATGCCTTTGGGTTCAATTCCCAGTAACATACACACACACACACACACACACACACCCCACAGCAAAACAAAACAAAACAAAAAAACCTTTTAAAAAAGAAAGAAAACTGCAGGCCTAGATGATTTCACTAGTGAATTCTACCAAACATTTAAAGAAAAAATACCACAATTCTCCATATTTCTTCTAGAGAAGAGAAGGGGACACTTTTAACTCATTTTAAGAGCCATCATCATTCTGATACCAAAAATACAGATACTACAAGGAAAGTACAAACCAATATCCTTCATCAACATGGATATAAAAATGGTCAACAAAATATCAGCAAATTGAATCCAACCACGTATAAAAACAGTAATACACCATGACCAAGTAGAGTTTATCTAAGAAATGCAAGGCTAGTCCAATATTAAAAAACCAATCAATATAGGTTGGAGGTGTAACTCAGTGGTAGAGCCCTTGCTTAGCATGTGGAAGCCTCGGGTTTGATCTCTAGCAATGCAAAAAATGAAAAAAAATAATCATTGTAATAACAGATAAAACAACAGAATAAAACAGAGAAGCCACATAATCATTAGTCAATGTAGAAAAACACTTGGCAAAATTCATTATCCACCCAGAATAAACATTTCTCAGTGAACCAAGACTAGAAAACTTAACCTGATAAATGACTTCTCTAAAAATGCCACTGCTAATATCATATTTAGTAAAGAAAGGCTGAATGTTTTCCCCCTAGGACTGAGAACATACATGGATGTCCACTGTCATTGCTGCTATGCAGGGCCATACTGGAAGCCCTAGCCAGCGCCTTAAGTCAGATGAAAGAAACTAAGAAGCATACACACTGAAAAGAAACAAACGTCTATTTTCAGATTATGTAATCATCCACAGAGAAAATGTCAAGGAATCTACAAAATAGCTCCCAGAAGTAATAAGTGAGTCGAGGAAGGTCAAAGGAGACAAGGCCAATATACAAAAATATTTCTAGCCGGGCGTGGTGGCGCACGCTTGTAATCCCAGTACTTTGGAGACCGGAGGATCCGGGTTCGCGGCCAGCCTCAGCTCTCTTTCTCCCTGTCTCTTTCTCTCTCTCTCTCTCTCTACTTAGTGAGGTCCTCCACAACTTCGTGAGACCTGGTTTCAAAATAAAGTATAAAAAATAGGGCTGGGGGTGTAGCGCGGAGGTAGAACGCCCCTGGGTTCAATC
This sequence comes from Glis glis, assembly GCA_004027185.1. Classification (NCBI taxonomy): domain Eukaryota; kingdom Metazoa; phylum Chordata; class Mammalia; order Rodentia; family Gliridae; genus Glis; species Glis glis. The sequence continues at coordinate 6,554 of PVJS01053706.1, forward strand.
CCTGGTACCGCAAAAAAAAAATTCTATATAATCACAAAGAACAACTGGGAAAAGAAACTTAAAAAACAAAACCATCTACAACTTCAAAAAATACTTAGATATTAATCTAAGTATTTTCTATTAACCAAATGTGTGTAGGATCTATAATGAATACTACAAAATGTTGTAGTCACGTTAGAATGCTGATGAGAGGTATTTAAAAAAAATAAAACCCTAAATAAATGGTGGCAAATGTGTTCACAGACTGGAAAACTCAATATTGTCAAGATGCCAACTTCCCCCAAATTCGTCTCTCTCTCTCTCTTTCTCTCTCTCTATGTATATATATATATATATATTTTTTTTTCAGTACTGGGGATTGAACCCAGGGTACTCTGCCACTAAGTTACATCCCCAGCATTTTGTATTTTTCATTTTGAGATAGGGTCTTGCTAAGTTGCCCAGGTTGGACTTTAACTTGTGATCCTCCTCCTGCCTCAGCCTCCTGAGTCACTGGGATTATAAATCTATAGATTTAATAACAATCCTAACCATATTTCTTGATATGTATTAGTAAGATGATTCTAAAGTAGGTATGGAAAGGCAAAGGAATTAGAATAGTGACAACAATTTTGAAAAAGAATAAGCCAGGCTTGGCAGTGAGCGCCCAGTACTTGGGAGGCTGAGATGGAGGATTACAGGTTTGAAACCGGCCTCAGCAATTCACTGTGACCCTCAGCAACTTAGCAAGACCCTGTTTCAAAATAAAAAATAAAAGGGGCGGGGGGTGTAGCTTGGAAATAGAATGCCCCTGGAGTCAATTCCCAGTTCCCCAAACAAAACAAAACAACAAAAACCCAGAAGGATAAGGTTGGAAGACTTACAGTAGCTGATTTTAATAACTAAATATAAAGCTATAAATATAAAGTAATCAAGACAATGTAATTGGCAAAGGAAGAAAAACGCAGATTGGAAATAGACCCACACGAATATGACCACTGTGTCTTCCACAGAGATGCAAAGCCAATTCAGTGGAGAAAAGATAATTTGGACATTTGTACAACTTGGGACATTTGCGCATCCACGTTTCAACAGAAGTACATGTCTACCTAATTTGCATCCCTTAAAAATTAATTCGATGTGGACCACAGATATAAATATAAAATGTAAAACTATACAACTTTTAGGAGAAAACCTTTGTAACTTTGAGGTAGGCAAAGATTTCTTAGAAATTACACCTAAAACAAAATCCGTAAGAAAAAAAAATGGATAAACCGAACTTCATGAAATTTAAAACTTTTGCTCTGAGAAAGACACAGGTGAGAAAAACTAACCGGAGATGAGAGAAAATACTTGCAAAGATACATTTGATAAAGAACTTGTATCCAGAATATAAAAACTCTTTTTTTTTGGTGTGTGGTACTGGGGATTGAACCCAGGGGCATTCTTCCTCTGAGCTGCACCCCAAGCCTAATTTTATTTTTTGTTTTGAAATAGGGTCTCACTAGGTTGCTGAGAGTCTTGCTACTTGCTGAGGCTGTCCTTAAACCTGCAAGCCTCCTGTCTCAGCCTCCCAAGTACTGGGATTAAAGGCATGTGCCACCACACTCGGCTTAACAAGAACAATAAGAAAGCAAACAATTCTTAAAACAATAAGAAAGCCAACAATTAAAAGCAAACAATTCTTAAAACAACAAGAAAGGAAACAATTAAAAGCAAACAATTCTTAAAACAACATGAAAGCAAACAATTAAAATAAAGGCTGAAAGATTTGAAATTACTTCATCAAAAAAAAAAGAGTATGGGCGGCAAATAAACACATGAAAAGATGCTCAACGTCACTAGCCATGCGGGAAATGAAGATTTAAGTTATAATGACATCCCGCCACAAACCTACTAGAATGGCTAAAATAAAAACAAAAACAAACAAACAACAACAACAAAACACACCAGCACAACAAAGTGGTAATGTCAGATGCTGGCAAGGACACACGGGAACTCGCATGCATCGTTGGTGGGACTGCGATGTGGCACAGCCACCATGAAAACGGTGTGGTAGTTAACTAAAACAGTTACGTGGGAGCAAGCTCACGCTCAGGTATTTATCCTGGGAAAATAAAAACTGGCGTCCACACAAAAGCTTCTACAGGATTGCTTATAGCAGCTCTATTTATAATTGCCCCAAACTGGAGGCGACCTGAATTTCCATGTGCAGGGGACTGGATGACCAAGCTGGGATACCTCTATGCCATGGAATACTATTTAGCAATAAAAAGAACAAATTAAGGACACAAATTATTGATATGCAACAACATGGATAAGTCTCAAGGACATGTTGAGTGAAAGCAGCCAGTCTCAAAAGGTGATATATGTTGGGGGCGGAGACCGGAGGATCCGGGTTGGCGGTCAGCCTCAGCTCTCTCTCTCTCTCTTTCTCTCTCTCTCTCTCTCTCTCTCTCTCTCTACTTAGTGAGGCCCTCCGCAACTTCGTGAGACCCGGTTTCAAAATAAAGTATAAAAAATAGGGCCGGGGGTGTAGCGGAGGTAGAACGCCCCTGGGTTCAATCCCTGGTACTGCAAAAAAAAAAAAAGGTCATATATGGTACGATTCTATTTATATGAAATTCTCCGGAAGACAAAATGATAAGAATGGACGACAGATTAATCGCTGTCAGGGCTGGGTCAGAGGAGTCTGACACAGGGAGCGTTCCAGGGTGATGGAACTGCTCTATCCTGACTGTGGCGGCGGCTTTGCACACCTACGTGTGTGTTAAGACTCACAGACTTCCACACCGCCCTCACCCACAAAGTCAATTTTATTTGTTACATACAAATTAAAAAATATACGGCGTTTTGGTTGTTTTGATCCCAAGGCATTCTGAGTGCGTCATTAAAGCGAAGCCAGAGTGATTTTCATCTTGTGTTTGTTCTTCTCTTGTAGAAAATACTGAAGTACTGCCTCCCGGCTGCCACCGACACTGGCGGTTAGGCGGGCAGTCGGCGTGGGCAAGGGAGCCACTGGGGCCTGTGGGGCGCTGGCACCTGGGGTGGGCATGGACCTAGAAAGACACTGGAGAGAGCTGGGCGCTATGGCACACGCCTGTAATCCTAGCTACTTGGGAGGCTGAGGCGGGAGGATCACAAGTTGGAGACCAGCCTGGACAACTTAGTGAGATCCTGTCTCAAGATAAAAAAAAAAAGGGTTGGGGATGTAGCTCAATGGTAGGGCACCCCAGGGTTTGACCTCCAGTACCAAAAAAATAAGTAAAAACTAAAAAGGGCTGGGGATATTGTTCAGTGGTAGAGTGCCGCTAGGCTCAATCCCTAGTACTATAAGAAAAGAGAAAACAAAAACACAAACAAATTGGAGCTATGAGCCCTTTTCTTAGGGGATTCATAATCCAGTTGGGTTAGTAGAAGAGACAAATATCAAATCACCAGAGAACACTCATAGCTACTGATTTAGTTCCATGCCCACATTTTACAGATAGGAAAATTGAGGCTCAAGAAGATTAGCTGATTTGCAGACCTGGAAAGTAGACATAAGGGACTGACTGAGATCCATATTCTTTTTTTTGTGTGTGTGTGTGGTAGTGGGGATTGAACCCAGGGGCATTCTACCTCCGAGCTACACCCCCAGCCCTATTTTTTATTCTTTATTTTGAAACAGGGTCTCACAAAGTTGCGGAGGGCCTCACTAAGTAGCTGAGGCTGGCCGCGAACCTGCGATCCTCCTGTCTCAGCCTCCCAAGTACTGGGATTACAAGCGTGCGCCACCACACCCGGCTCTGAGATCCATACTCTTTCAATCATGCCAGCCTTATTCAAATATCATGTGTAAACGAACATAAACAGCATAAATAAGTATTCCTATGAACAGATTTTCATAGGAGGCGAGTTCTTAGATTGATTTTAAAGAATGCCAAGGCCAGAGCTTAACGGAGAGAAGGGAAAATAACCAAGGAGTTGGAAGTCGTTCGCCAGCCTATGAGGAGCCTGGGCTTTCTAGAGCCACAGGTAACGCAATGCCGCAATTTCTCTGCCAGTTAGATGTCCTGCATCCGCATGATTCTGATATGATTAAATTAAAAATATCATTTTCACTTTAAAAAGCATTTCACGTCTATGATGCTTCACTCTCATCTGATTATCTTTTATGTGGAATCCAAAATTGAATTCACTTTGCACTTCTCGGGAGAGCTGGATTAAAGCCTAATAAAATGAGAACCGTAACAGCGGTAACTGCAGCCCCTCCGGGAGCCTTAGCTGAGGGGGCCGGGGAAGAGAAGAGGGACTGGGGGGCAGGATGATGACACACGACTCTACCTCACCAAAACCGCGACTGTCCAGGGTGTGGCTTCGCTTCTGCCCCTTCCTAGCCCTCCCTGCCGGGGTGGCTTCATCTGCTGTGGGTAGGAGCTAATTCTTCAGTCGTGTACTCTCGGGTAGGTTTGTTTGTTTGTTTATTTATTTGTTTGTTTGTTTTGGTGGCACTAGGTATGGAACCCAGGGGCATTCTACCTCTGAGCTACATCTCCACTCCTATTTTATTTTTATTTTGAAACAGGGTCTCACTAAGTTGTGGAGGGCCTCACTAGGTTGCTGAGGCTGTCCTTGAACCTGTGACCCTCCTGTCTCAGCCTTCCAAGTACTGGGATTACAAGTGTGTGCCACCACGCCTGGCTTTATTTTTAATTCTTTGTGGTACTGGGGATTGAACCCAGAGGCATTCTACATCTGAGCTATACCCCCAGACCTTTTTATTTTTTATTTTGAAACAGAGTCTCACTAAGTTGCTGAGGGTCTCACTAAATTGCTGAGGCTGCCCTAGAACCTGTGATCCTCCTATCTCAGTCTCCCGAGTACTGGGATTACAGGCATGTGCCACCACACCTGGCTAATACTCTCAAGTCTTGGGAGTATCAAGTCCCAGGAGAAATGAGGGAGCCCAGCACTTAACTTGTTCTGCTATACAATGAAAGATCAAATCTCCACTGTCCCAAGGCAAGACAAATAGCACCCAGAGTCTCTGGTTCTGGGAGACGGAAGGGTGTGTGGAAGAGCAGTGGGCTGAGGGTTAGGGCTAGTGAAATTATATAGAACCTTACACACATTTGTTATGGCCTCTGAACCACTCACACACCTTTATTATTATTAGGCCACCAAGGTACACTCATCTCCCAGTTACACGTAGGAAATGCCTTAGCCACATTCTATAAACATAGTGCAGTAAAACTCGAAAATCATAACAAAAGTTTAACAACAAATCAACTTTACCACTGAAAATCCAAACAACAACAAACCCCCAAAACAACCTGCCTCTTTAAGCAACTCCTGAATTAAAGAGATCATAGTTGTGATCACAAATAATAAAGAAATGAACGAGAAAGAGACTTTACACGTCAAAATTCATGGGGGCACAGCTGAGGCTCAAGTCAGAAGAAAACACATGGCCTAAAATACACATGTTATTAAGTAAGAAAGAAGTAAGTCGGTCAAATGAAAAAGTAGAAAAGAACAAAAGAAATGTAAGCAAACTAAAACTTAATTATAATAAAAGTGGAAGTTGATGAATGAGAAAGCCAGTATATATGATGATAAATTAAAGAGCTGGTTCTTTTTTTTTTTTGCGGTACCGGGGATGGAACCCAGGGGCGTTTTACCTCCGAGCTACACCCCCGGCCCTATTTTTTTTTTATCCTTTATTTTGAAACCAGGTCTCACAAAGTTGCGGAGGGCCTCACTAAGTAGCTGAGGCTGGCTGCGAACCCAGATCCTCCGGTCTCAGCCTCCCAAATAAATACTGGGATTACAAGTGTGCGCCACCACGCCCGGCAAAGAGCTGGTTCTTTGAAAACACGCATGGAAGGAACAAACCCCCGGCAGGGTCTCATCAAGGAAAAACAAGGCAAAACCACAGATGTCTAATTTTAGGGATGGGAAAGGGACTTAAGAAAAAGTGTTTACTGTAGAAATCACAAAGGAACAGTCACAATTTCACATTAGTACATTAAGAATCAGGTGAAACACGTAACTTTATAGGAAAGTACAAATTACTAGAGTTGACTCAAAGAAAAATAATCAGAATTCATTCAGAACCAGGCAAAAATTTTTTTTTTTTTAGGAAAACACTGTGTCTCTGGGCACTGGTCATATTACAGGCAAACTTTCAAGACCTAGGTAATTAGGTAAATCTTATTCTGCTTAAGATGCCCTAGAATATAGAAAAATAGGGAAATCATCCCGATTCACTGTATTTAATCCTGGTAGCAAAACCTGACGAGGTGTAAATGCTCACCTGCTCCTGGCTCTCATGCTCTCTCTCTCTTTTTTTTTTTTTTTGTGGTACCGGGGATTGAACCCAGGGGCGTTCTACCTCTGCGCTACACCCCTGGCCCTATTTTTTTATGCTTTATTTTTGAAACCGGGTCTCACGAAGTTGCGGAGGGCCTCACTAGGTAGAGAGACAGAGACAGAGACAGAGACAGAGAGAGAGGGAGAGAGAGAGAGAGAGAATCTATATCTCTATATATATCTATCTATCTCTCTCTCTCTCTCTCTCTATATATATATATATATATATATATATATATATATATATATATCGCGCGCGCATGCACGCTGAGGTTGGCCGTGAACCCGGATCCTCTGGTCTCCACCTCCCAAAGTAC
>PVJS01053707.1:0-13203 GCA_004027185.1 Glis glis
TTGCAGAGGGCCTCACTAAGTAGCTGAGGCTGGCGGTGAACTTGTAATCCTCCTGACTCAGCTTCCCAAGTACTGGGATTACAAGCGTGCACCACCATGCCCCCAGCTCTGAAGATTTCTTTTACAGGAGCTTAAAATTTTCTTAATAGGTATAGATATTTTTAATAGTTATAGAGAATTCAAATTATCTATGTCTTGTTGGGTGAGTTTTGACAGTTTGTGGTTTTTAGGAACTGGTCCATGTCTTCTACTTTGTTGAATTTATTAGTGGAAAATTGTTGATCATATTCCCATACCATCATTTAATAGCCTTAGGATCTGTATTCATATCTTATTTTATCTCATTCTTCATATTGGTGATTTGTATCTTCTCTCTTTTTATTATTATCCATCTTGCTAAAGGTTTATCACTTTTATTGATCTTTTCTAAGAACCTGCTTTTTCTTTTATTGCTTTTTCTCCATTGTTTTCCTATTTTTAATTAATAGATTTGGGTGCTTATCTCTAGTTTTCTTCATTTCACTTGGTTTGGGGTTTATTTTGCTCTTCCTTTTTCTAGTTTCTTGAGGTAGGAACTTAGATTATTTATTTCAAAGATTTCTTTCTTTTTTTGTGATACTGGGAATTGAACCCAGGGGCATTCTATGTCTGAGCTAAACCCCTAGCACTATTTCAGTTTTTTATTTTGAAACAGGGTCTCACTAAATTGCTGAGGCTGGCCTTGAACCTACAACCCTCCTGTCTCTTCCTCCCAAACTACTGGCATGCACCACTGCACCTGGCTAACATTCCCTTTTCTGATGAAAGCATTAGACAATAAAAACTTCCCTTTCAGCACTACTTTACCTGCATCTCACATATTTTGATATCCTGTATTTTCATTTTCATTCAATTCTTTGAATTTTTAAGTTTCTCTTGAGACTTCTTCTTTGGACATGGATTATTTTGATGTATGTTGTCTAATTCCCATGAAATTAGAGGTTTTACTTTTGCTTTTCCATTATTGATTTCTACTTTGATTTTATTACAGTCAGAGAACATACTCTATGATTTCATGTGCTTAAAATTTTTGAGATTTTTTCTATATGGTCTGATGGTGAATGGTATATGAACATTGGGGAAAATGTCTATTCTGCTGTTGGTAGTTGGATTGCTGAATATATGCCAATAAGATCCTTTTGATTTATGGTATTGTTCAGATCTTCTATATGCTTGCTAATTTTCTGTCTAGAAGTTATATCAATTTCTGAGATGGTGGTGTTAATTTCCCCAAATGCAATTGTTGATCTTTCTATTTCTTTTTTCAGCTCTATCAGTTTTTTCTCCATGTGTTTTGAGGCTATGTTTCAGTAGATGCACATATGGGATCACTATGTCTTTTTGGTGCATCAATCCTTTTATGATTATCTAATATCTTTTGTCTCTAGTAATTTCCTTTTCTATGACATATACTTTATAGAATATTAACATAACAACTCCTATCTTTTTATGTTTGCATGCTAGATATTTTAGTTTCAACCTACCTATATTGACAAACTTAGGTGGATTTCTTGTAAAAACCAAACATCATCAAAGAAAACCACTCTATCAATCTCTGCTTTTTAATCGATGTATTTAGACCATTAACATTTAAAGTGATTACTGATTTATTAAGGCTTACATGAGACATTCATTATTTTTGTTTCTTTTTATCCATTCCTCTGTTTCCTTTTTCTTTCTTCCTCTGTGTTACCTAAACATTTGTATTTAGTGTTTCTAAGTGTAGTTGTTTGCATAGTCATCTTATTGGTTTCTATTATTATAATATACATATATAATTGATCACAGATTACTGGTATCAAAATTTTACCACTTCAAGTTGTCATTGTTGTTTGGTACCAGAAATTGAACTCAGGGACATTCTTCCTTTGAGATACAGCCCCCACTACTTTTTATTTTGAAAGAGAGTCTCACTAAGTTGCTTAGAGTCTTACTAAATTGTTGAGGCTGGCCTGGAGCCTGCAATCCTCCTGTTTCAGCCTCCCAAGTATTAGGCTTACAAGTGTGCGCCACCATGTCTGGCTTCAAGTTGCTTTAAAATCAGGTTTGGCCAATTCTTTTGGTCATCTTTTATGAGTATTTTTATTTCCCTTTTATTCCTGAGGGATAGTGTCACCAGATACAGAATTCATGGTCAAGAATTTTATTTCTTTTAATATTTGTTTTTATTCAGGCATGGTGAGGCCAATAGACCTGGAGATGATTTCCATTGCAAAGACACAGTTCTCAAAAGGATGGGACATGCCATCCCAAACAGGGCCGCATGGACAAGTAACAGGATCAGTTAGGAGGCCGAAGGAGAGGAAAGAAAACATGAGCAAAAAGCTTTATTGGGGTTTTCATGGGAAGGAATGGGCAAGGTAGTGCAAGTAGCTGAACAGGCCTGGGATACAATAGTTTGAAAAATTTTAGCAGACTATGGGCTACAAGGATGGTCTTTAGTTGTCTGGGGTGATTAGGGTGGAGGAATATTGCCTCCTGGATTGTAAAAGCCAGATAGAGGATGTGGTTTAGAGTGTGGCTTCTCAGTTGGTTATTTTGCATGTAAAAGGCAGGTTCCCTGGAGAGTCCTATCTATAAGAATTGAGGAGCCCCAGGAGGAGCAGATTCTCCTCAGTCAGCAATGTCCCAGATGCCAGGGTACAAAGAATATCAAATATAAGAAAACATAGTTAATACACAAGTGAAATATGGAATATTACTTCCATGTAGATTCCTTTCCCTTCCCCGCATTTAAACACCATTGTCTTATATCAGATGGTGTTACATTTTTACTTCAACAATCAAATATAATTTAGAAAACCCATGAGGATATTCTATTGGATGTGCCCATGTTTCTGCTCTTTCTATTATTCTTTCTTCCTCCTGCTGCTCCAAGATTGCTTCTTTTATCGTTTCTTTTCTATTTGAAGAACTTCCTTTAGAAATTCTTTAAGGAGAGGTCTACTAGTGAACAATTCTTTTGGTTTTATGTGAGAGTGATTTTATTTCTCTTTTATTCCTGAAGGATATCTTCACCAGATACAGAATTCATGATTGAGAGGGTTTTTTTTTTCTTTCAGCACTTGAAAACTGGGACTTCCTCCTTGTCTTCATAGTTTCAGATGAGAAACCTACTGTAATTTGAATTAGTGTTTCCATATAGGTACTCTGTCATTTCTGTTTCCTTTCAGGCTTTTTTTCTTGGTCATTACTTTTTAGAAGTTTCATTAAGATGTATTTCAGTGTGGCCTTTATTGGGTCATCCTTCTAGGATTTGATTGATTTCTTGAAAGTTTTTAACCATTATTTCTTTAAACACGCTTCAGTATCACTCTCTTTTTCTTATTTTTCTGGGACTCAAACAATACCAGTGTTCTATTTTTGTTATTGTCCCACAGCTACATGAGTCTCTGGTCTTTTTTTTTCTGTCTATTATGTCCCTGTTGTTCAGACTGGGTAAATTCCATTGACCTTTCCTCACGTTCACTGATTGCATTCTCTGTCATCTCCAACTCAACCACTAAACCCATTTAGCCAGTATTTAATTTCTATTACTATATTTTTATTCTATAATATTATTTGGTTGTTTTTTAAATTCTATTTCTTTGCTGGGAATTTATATTTTTAAATTTGTTGCAAGATAGTTTTTAGTCATTCACTGAAACATGTTTCTTTAAAATCCTTGCTAGATTATTCCAACACCTGGTTCATTTTAGCATTGGGTTCATCTTAGCATTGGGATTATTTCTCAGTTAAGTTCTGATTTTCCTGGTTCTTGTCATGATACGTGATTTTTATTATATCCTAGATGTTTTGCCTATTATTTTAGGAGACTCCAGGTTCTATTTACATCTTTTGTTTTAGCAGGTGGTCATTCTGTTTAGATATACCATACAGATCCTGACCTACTTTTATGAACTCTGATTCTAATGACAATGAAACTTTAGAGCCTTTGAAGTGCTATTTTTACCAGCATGGTTTGTCTGATGCTGCTGTGGTTCCCACTAGTTTCTACTGGTGATGCTGAGTAGACAGAAGGCATTTCCTCAGGTCATCCCATGAGTATGAAGACCATCTCCTGGGCTATGCCAATTGTGGTGGGATCTCTTTTGCTGGTGCCACTCAGCCATTTGTTTTCTCTTGGTAGGGGACGGGACTACCAGGCCTGATGAGGAAGGAAAGCACTTTGTTTGGTCCCTGATTATCAATGGGTCTGTCAATTGATTTCCCTTATTGCTTCTGCCAATTTTTTTTTTTTTTTTGCGGTACCGGGGATTGAACGCAGGGGCGTTCTACCTCCGCGCTACACCCCAAGCCCTATTTTTTTATACTTTATTTTGAAACCAGGCCTCACGAAGTTGCAGAGGGCCTCACTAGGTAGAGAGAGAGAGAGACAGAGACAGAGAAAGAGACAGAGAGAGAGAGAGAGAGAGGGAGAGAGCTGAGGCTGGCCTTGAACCCGAATCCTCCAGTCTCCGCCTCCCAAAGTACTGGGATTACAAGCGTGCGCCACCACGCCCGGCACATGTTCTTTATTAAGTTAGTTGATTTGGGTTTTCTGTTAGGTGTTTCCAAAGGCAACACAACTTGGAGTGAGACAGATTCCAAAGTCTTTAGGAATGGGGATGAGGGAGTGGAAGAGAGTATGAATGGGGTGGGTTTTCTGGGATGCTGGTGGATAACAGCAATGAGGAGGGGGTGGGGTGATATTGTTGATAGCATGAGCCTCGTGAGCAGGATTTTTGCGTAAAGATTGGAAGTGGTGGCTGATAACTTATGGAGATAAAATGGAGATAAAAATGATACCTGCCTCACATCCCTGCTATGTATGATATGAAAGAAGATGACCCCATAGGAGAAGTGGTATGATAAAGGACCACCTAGTCTGTAGCTATGACAGGAGATTGATAGAATGTTTGAATAAGTGACTGAGGAGATTTTACCGATTCCAGAGTGTGAGTTCCAGAGGTCACAATGAAGGGTTAGCCTGGATAAAAAGAGGGAGGAGTCACTTTTGTGTCCCCACTACTCCCTAGGTTGTGCATTTTAATGAAAACAGAGAACCTTCAGAGGTGCAAGGGAAGGGGTACAAGGGAAGGGGAAGGGCAAGAAAGAAGTGAATCTATGGAATTACTATCATAAACAATGTGTACATATGAGATCATACCAACATCATTCTCAGTGCTACATGTGGGGGAGGTAGGCAGGGGAGAGGGACACCAAGAGCTGTGTGCATGCATGTTAACACCAAACTGATACTCATTGTGATGTGAGACTATAATGCACCAATAAAAACATATTAAAAATTAAAAAAACAATGTATAACCACAATGCACCAATAAAAAATACAATAGTAAAAATAAATATTGAAAGAGCGAGAAAAAAAGAGGGAGGAGGTGGGTGTAGTGGTGCACACCTGTAATCCCAGTACTTGGGAGGCTGAGACAGGAGGATCCCAGGTTCGCAGCCAGTCTCAGCAACTTAGCGAGACCCTAAGCAACTTGGCAAGACCCTGTCTCAAGGTAAAAACTGAAATAGGGCTGGGGGTATAGTTCCATCATCTGGACTTTGCTTTCCCTTGTGTTCTCCCAGAACCAAAGAGGCTTCCTGATGAGGCTAATCTCTGTCCTGATTTGCTATCCCCTGTATAGCTCTTCAGCTCCTCTATAAACTGTATGAACAATTTCCTATATTAAATTTCCTGTTTTAAATATCTGGAGTAGTTTATTTTTTCTCTGATACCAGTGCCTACAGTGGCTTAACTGCAACTGCTCTACACATTTACCAAAATCCATGCTAGACTTCTGTATTAGTCAAGGCTCTCTAGAGTAACAGAGTCCATAGAATATGTATATTATAAAAGAGGATCTATCAAATTGGCTTACCCAAATCAGTGTAGTCCTAAGTGGCCACCTGCACATGGAGAGCTGGAAGAACCAGCAGCATTTCAAGTGGTCCAAGAGCTAGAGTCTCAGAATAGAAGCAACCAATGATGCAGCCCCAGTCCAAGACAGAAAGGCCAGGAAACCCCCCAGGAGAATCATCCCTGAGAGTCCAGTTAGGAAAGTGAAGGAGCTGAAGTCTGATATCCCCAGGGAAGAGTGGATGAACCTTCACCCAGAAAGAGCTGAGCTTGCCTTCACGCCCCTTCCTCCTTCCATCCCTTCTTCCATCTGTGTTCCCAGCCTATTGGAAGAGTGCTGCCCGCTCACATTCAGGGTGGGACTTCCCCCTTAACCTGCTGTCCCATATGCCAATCATTTCATCAACACACCTGAAGTCACTTAATCTTTGGTGTTTCATAATCCAGTCAAATTGGCCATTCAAATTAACAATCACAACTTTGAATGCAGTATTTGGGCCAGGAGCTCCTACCTCATGGATTAGTCCTGGCCTCCATCTCATTTTCATAAGGGCTATGTCTTAAGGACTAGCCTTAAGGTATCAGTTTAGAAGCCTATTGAAATACCAGGTTGGCCTTTCTATGATAGACAGTTATTGAAAAAGGTGGCTCCTTTTCTAGAAATCTGTTAAGGGGGCCATTGTGGGATTAAAAAAACTGGAACTGTGGTTGGTATTAGATGAATCAGTAGTTATTTTGAGATTCAGAATGGGGCTTTTAATATCACATCATGCACTCCAACATATTTAACTTGTCACATCTGCCTCCATGTCCCCCAACAGTCATCTGAGGAAAGTAAGCCTTTTCTCGCTGTTCAAAGCCTTAATTTTAGCCAGGTGTGATGGTGCATGCCTGTAATCCCAGTATTTGGGAGGCTGAGACAGGAGGATAGCAGACCAGCTATCCTCCTGTCTGTTTGAGACCAGCCTTGACAATTTAGCAAGATCTTCGGCAACTTAGCAAGACCCTGTTTCAAAATAAAAAGGGCCATAAAGAGTGCACAATTGAGCTGGGTGTGGAAGTACATGCCTGTAATTCCAGTACTTAGAAGGCTAAGACAGGAGGATTGCAGATTCAAGGCTAGCCTTGGCAACTTAGTGAGACACTCAGCAACTTAGTGAGACCCAGTTTCAAAATGAAAAATAAAAAGAGCTTGGGGTATAGTGTGGAGGTAGAATGCCCCAAGATTCAATCCTCAGTAACAACAACAACAACAACAAAAAGAGTGCATGATTGAGTGGGGAGAGAAGACAGCTATGACCATACTACTGTGTCTAAGTTAATTCTGTCCAGTCTCTGAATGCACATTCTTTGGTTTTGAGGGAGTAGTACATGGGTTTTGGAATCATGTAAACCTGTTTACTAGTTCTACCTCTGTCACTTCCTAGTTGGGTGGTCCTGTCAAATCTGCTTCACTTCTCTGAACCTGTTTCTCCCATTATAAAATGAAGAATGTGCCCTGAAAAGTTGTCTGTGAGGAAGAAATAAGATATCAATACCTATGATCAAAGTGACTGTAATAGCTTTCTAATGAATATCCCCGGTACTTTTGCCCCCTATGGCCCCTTCCCCACACAGCAGCCAGAAAGTAAAATATTAACCTTATCCAGATATTATTTGTATATGATAAGCAATTTGATTCAATAGTACAATTTGATGTATGATTTAACAGAATGGTTTGACAAGTTTTGACAGATGTAGGTACCTTTGAAAACACTATTGTGAGCAAGATACAGAACATTTTCACCATCCCCTAAAGATTCCTCAGGCCCCTTTGCTGTCCAGTACCCCCTGAACTCCCAGCCCCATAGCCAGAGTGACTTTTCGAACATGTAACTCAGACCATGCTACTCCTCTATTTCATGCCCTGCAATGACTTCGCTCAGGAAATTAAATGTAAATTCCATACCATGTCCCTCCAATGTCCTTTGTGTTCTGAGTCTTTCCACCTAATATCATATGGTCTCCTTATCACTTGCTATGTTGTTGTCATACTGGCCCCTTTTGTGTTCACAGAACCTAGTTTCCTACCTCTAGGCTTTTGTTGTTTCCTCTGTTTGACATCTTTACCCAATTATAATCACCTCACTGGCTTGCCACCTTTCAAGTCTCAGCTTCAATTCCACTCCCCCAAAGAAATTTTCCTAACTATTATAAAAATGTGCTTCTATGATTACTCATTCTTTCTCAGGGTACCCCTAAATACCCTGTTTCTTTCCTTCCCAAGCCTTAGCTTATTTATTTGCTTACATGTATTATCTGTCTCAGTTGACTATAGTCTCCGTGGTAGAGAGATTATAAACCTTTTATCCCCATTGTAATGCAGTGCCTAGCATGTAGCAGGCAATTTACAAATATTTGTTGAGTGACTTAATGATGCATTAACATACACAGACAAGTGCATGGCTTATGTGTGCAATAAATATTAATCCTTCTGCTAACCCCTATCTCACTTCTTCAACGTGATAAAGGCCACATATGAAAACCTCACAGCTAATATCATGCTCAATGGTTACAGACTGAAAACTTTCCCACTAAGATCAGGAATAAGAGAAGAATGCTTACTTTTACCACTTCTTTTTTTTCAGTACTGGGGATTGAACCCAGGGGAATTCTACCTCCTAGCTACACCCCCAGCCCTATTTTTTATTCTTTATTTTGAAACAGGGTCTCACTAAGTTGTGGAGGGCCTCACTAAGTAGCTGAGGCTGGCCGTGAACCTGGATCCTCCTGTCTCAGTCACCCAAGTACTGGGATTACAAGCATGTGCCACCACGCCCGGCAGTAACCACTTCTAATCTGCACAATATTGAAAGTTCTAGTCCTATCAATTAGTAATAAAAATAAATGAAAGGCATGCAAATTGGAAAGGAGTAAAATTATCTCTGTTCACAGATGATATGATATTATATGTAGAAAACACTAAAGAACCCAGAAAAATACTAGAAAAATTTATGTATTAGTCAGAGCTAATACATAAATTCAGCAAAGTTACAAAATACAAAGTCAACACACATAAATCAGTTGCATTTTATAGTTATGAACAGTCCAAAAAGGAAGTTAAGAAATAGTTCTACTTACAATAGCATCAAAATAATAAAATACTTAAGAAAAATTTAACTAAGGAAGCAAAAGAATTGTACACTGAAAATTACAAAACACTACTGAAAGAAAACATACACAAATTAAATGACATCCTATGTTTATGGAGTGGAAGACTAAACATTAAGTTGCCAACAATACAAACCTACCTGTAAATTCAATGCAATCCATGTCAAAATCCCAATAGTGTTGTTGTTTTGGAGAAATAGAAAAACTCCTTCTAAAATTCATATGAGCTGGGCGTGGTGGTGCATGCTTTTGATCCCAATACTTGGGAGGCTGAGACAGGAGGATCGCAGGTTTGAGGAGAGCCTCAGCAAGTAGTGAGACTCTTATCAACCTAGTGAGACCCTGTTTCCAAATAAAAATAAAATAGGGCTGGCGGTGTAGCTTGGAGGTAGAATGCCCCTGGGTTCAATCCTCAGTACCACAATAAATAAATAAATAAATAAATAAATAAATAAATAAAATTCATACAAAAACCCAAGGGACCTCAACTAGCCAAAAAACTCTTGCAAAAGAAAAACAAAGTTGAAGGACTCACACTTCTTGATCTCATAACTCACTGCAAATCTGTAGCAATTAAAATAGTTTTTGGAGATTAAAGATGGCGGGATAGAGGGAGACAGTGTGCTTCAGGCGCTCTGAGACTCAGAACTCAACCAGCAGGAAGACTGCTTCTTGACAAGGAAAGAAAAGCAGCCAAAACTCAACGAAACAACGACAGTCGAAATGCAGCAGAATAGGAGGCAGCAGAGAGAGCAGAGGACTGTAAAGAGCTCCACACATCTCACCTGGTGAGCTGAGAGCAGTGGTGGTGGCGCCATCTTGGAGGCCACACCAGCACCTCGGCTCACAGAGACCTCCAGCAAAGAAGCAGCAGATCCCTGTGAAGCCAGCGACATCGGACCATCATCAAAAGCAGTCAACTCCGGACCACGATGAAGCTCAAGTCGGACCAGACCTGCACCTATGACGGAGACAGCTACAAGAAGCAGGCTGGGAGAGTGCTCTGTTTCCGCAGCGAGAGTGAGGAGGAGAGACAAAGATGATGTAGCCCAGCATGGAGGTCACGAGCAGATGAGCCATGGCCCCTCCCCAGAGCATCTCAGCACTGAGGACACGGGCAGGTGAGCCACGGACCCCCTGGAGGACATGAGCGGGTGATGGAGAAAACCTCAGATGACTAAAGAAGGCGACATAACTGAGGAAGATAGGAAGGGAGAAGAGGGAAACGCCCTAATGCACAGGAAGTACATACACAAATATATCAAAGTCAACTACTATGCTGAGCACCAGAAGGAGGGAATGGGGGTGGGAATTGGGGGAGGGCTAATTGACTGATGTGTGCATGTATATACTTCCACCACCCTGAAACCCATCAAGACGTATGATTACAATGCACCAATAAAAAATAAATAAAATCATTTTGCATTAGCATAAGAACAGACATATAGACCAAAGGAATAGAATAGAGAGCCCAGAAATAAACCTTTACATATATGATAAACATTTGTGTGTGTGTGTGTGTTTGTGTGTGTGTTTGTGTGTGTGTGTGTGTGTATGTGTGGTACTGGGTATGGAACTCAGGGGCATTCTGCCTCTGGGCTACACCCCCAACCCTATTTTATTTTGTATTTGAAACAGGATCTTGCTAGGTTGCTGAGGCGGTCCTCCTGCTTCAGCCTCCCAAGTACTGGGATTACAGGTGTGCTGCACCATGCCCAGCAACATTTTATTTTTGACTAGGCTAAAGCTTTCAGTCTTTTACAACTGAATATGATGTTAGCTATGAGTTTTTCATATTTGGTTTTTGTCATGTTGAGGAAGTGAGATAGGGCTTGGCAGAAAATCTAATATTTATTGCATACATGTTACATGCCATGTATTCTGCATATGTTAATGCATCATTAAGTCATTCAACAAATATTTGTTGATTGCTTGCTATGTGGTAGGTACTGCAATAGAGTGGGGAGAAAAAGGTTTATTCGAAGGTGACAGAATAGTCTTAACAAATGATATTGGGAAAACTAGATATCACATTCAAAAGAATGAAGTTGGATCCTTAACACCATAGGCAAATATTAAGTCAAAATGGATCAAATGCTTAAATATATAATCTAATATAAAACGCTTGGAAGAAGACATAGGGGGAAATCTTCATGACATTGTATTTGGCAGTGATTCTTGGATATGACACCAAAAGCACAAGAAGCAAAACACAAATAGATAAATGAGACGTTATTAAACTTAAACACATTTGTGCATCAAAAGATACTAATGACAGAGTGAAAAGACAACTCATGAAATGAGAGAAAATATTTGCAAATTATACGTCTGATAAGGAATTAATATCCAAAATATATAAGGAACTTCTACAACTTAACAAAAGAAACAATAACCCATTCGAAAATAAAGGATTCAAGTAAACATTTCTCCAAAGAAGATATACAAATGGCCAAAACTAAAAGAAAAGATACTTGACTTCACTGATAATTAGAGGAATGCAAATTGAAAAAACAATGAGATACCATTTCATATCCATTGTATGGCTATTGTTTAAAAAGACAGAAAATAACAAGTGTTGGCAAGGATCTGGAGAAATTGGAATGTTTGTGCATTACTGGTGGAAATGTAAAATAGTGCAGACATTGTCAAAAGCAAATGGATGATTATTAAAAATAGAATTACCATACAATACAGCAATTTCATTCCTGAGTATACTCCAAAATAAATGAAAGCAGGAACTCAAATATTTGCTACACCAATGTTTATACCAGCACTATTCTCAATAGCAAAACCATGCAAATAATCCAAGTGTACATTAACACACAAATGTATAAACACAAGGTAGTAAATAGATATGATGGAATATTATTCAGCCTTATAAGGTAATGAAATTCCAATACATGCTACTACATGGATGAACATTGAAAACATTATGCTAAGTGAAGTAAGCTAGACACAAAAGGACAAATATTGTATGATTCCATTCCTAAGAGATACTTAGAATGAGCAAATACACAGAGACAGAAAATAGAATAGAGGCTACCAGGAGCTGGGGGAGGGAGGAATAGGGAGTTATATTTTAATGGGTACAGAGTTTCTGTATGGGATGATGCAAATATTCTGGCAAAGGATAGTCATGATGGTTGCTAAATATAGTGAATATAATTAATGCCACTGAATTGCACATTTAAAAATTGTTAAAACAGTGGTTTTAGATTATGTGCATTACCACATTAAGATAAATAATAATCATGAAGTCAAGATTGATAAATTAAGATAAAATTAAAGGTTTGGAGAAAGGTATACCATGCTAGCACTAATCAAGGAAATCTGGGGATGCATATATAAACTTCAGATGAATAACTTCAGAGCAAGGAAGTGGATCAGGGCACTACATGATGATAAAGAGGTTAATTCTGCAAGAAATAACAATCTTTAATGCATATATGTTAACAATAGAATGTCAAAATACATGAAGCAAAATTGGTTGAACTGCATGGAGAAATAGACAAACTCACTATTATACTTGTAGACTTCAACAGACCTCTTTTAGTAATTGATAGATCACGCAGGCAGAAAATCAGTAAGGGTACAGTGGAACTGAACAGCACCATCAATCAACTGGATCTAATTGACATTTATAGAATACTTCATCCAACAACAGCAGAATACACATTCTTCTCAAGCTTATATGTATCATTCAATACAGACCATATTAAGGGCCACAAAAAACACTTGAACAAGCCGGGCATGGTGATGAATGCCAGTAATCCCAGCTACTTAGGAGGATGAAGCAGGAGGATCATGAGTTCAAGGCTAGCCTGGGCAATGTAGTAAGATACATCATCTCAAAACAAAACAACAAGAAAACAAAAACTCCAAACCAAAAAACAAATGAACAACAACAACAAAAACACTTGAACAATTTTTTAAAGAATAGAAATCTAGCACACACCTGTAATCCCAGTACTTCGGAAGTTGAAACAGGAAGATCGCAATTCAAGGCCAGCCTCAGCAACTTAGTGAGACCCTCAGCAACTTAGGAAGACCCTGTTTCAAAATAAAAAATGAAAAGGGCTTGGGGGTATAGTTCGAAGGTAGAATGTCCCTGGGTTCAATCCCCACCAACACACACACACACACACACACACACACACACACACACACAC
>PVJS01053708.1:0-13205 GCA_004027185.1 Glis glis
AGAGAGAGAGAGACAGAGAAAGAGCTGAGGCTGGCCGCGAACCCGGATTCTCCGGTCTCCGCCTCCCAAAGTACTGGGATTACAAGCGTGCGCCACCACGCCCGGCGGCTTTTATTCTTAATTTTGAAAGAGGGTCTCACTAAGTTATGGAGGGCCTCACTAAGTAGCTGAGGCTGGCTGCGAACCCGGATCCTCCAATCTCAGCCTCCCAAGTACTGGGATTACAAGCGTGTGCCACCACTCCCGGCTGAAACTGAGATTTTTATTCCAAGAAATTCCAAGTTTTTTTTTTTTTGCGGTACTGGGGATTGAACCCAGGGACATTGTACCTTCGAGCAACGCCCCCAGTCTTATTTTTATTCTTTATTTTGAAACAGGGTCTCAATAAATTGCAGAGGGCCTCACTAAGTAGCTGAGGCTGGCCCCGAACCTGCGATCTTCCTGTCTCAGCCTCCCAAGTACTGGGATTAGAAGCGTGTGCCACCACACCTGGCTTCCAACTTGTTTTGAATGTGTTAAGCAAAATACTTAGTTCATTATAAAGGATTGACTCTTTTGGGCTTCAGATCCTTATCATAACACCTGACTTAGGGTTGTGTTTAAATAGTTGGATTACACAAAGGCCAACAAAAGCTAGACTGCCAATGGTGCAGATTCTGTGCGTGAAGAACACGGGCAAGCCTTTCAAAGCCCACTACTGAGTGTGAGTATGTGGTTTCCACCTTGGAGATTTGCTGAGAGGTCTGATGAAGGTGGGTGTGTGGTTCCTGGATGGTCCGGTGACTTCATTCCACAGACAAAATTGGTACCCTCTATCACTGGCCTAGTCTATGTTTCAAATCAGCTTGTAGCCTGCAGGGAGTCAAAATATGTAAAGATGTGGTTTGAAGGCCTGTCCAGTGCCAAGGATGTTGGTTCTGGAGCTGCAGGTCTTCTGAGTGCCTGGTGGACTGTCACAGGTCTGCCCTCCTCAGAGAAGACTGGTGTCTCAGCAGGGCTTTGATCAGAATTCACTCAGCCAGGCATGGTGGTGCATGCCTGTAATCAGTACTTG
Source organism: Glis glis (assembly GCA_004027185.1). Classification (NCBI taxonomy): domain Eukaryota; kingdom Metazoa; phylum Chordata; class Mammalia; order Rodentia; family Gliridae; genus Glis; species Glis glis. The sequence continues at coordinate 1,055 of PVJS01053708.1, forward strand.
GGAGGCTGAGACAGGAGGATCGCAGGTTTGAAGCCAACCTCGGCAATTTAGTGAGGCTGTCAGCAACTTAGCGAGACCCTGTTTCCAAATAAGAAATAAAAAAAATTGGATGGGGGTGTAGCTCAGAGGTAGAATGCCTCTGGGTTCAATCCCCAGTAACACACACACACACACACACACACACACACACACACACAAAATAGTAATAATTCATTCAGTTAAAGATGTAGCTTTCACAATGAATTTGTTGTTAAAGTCCTGTTCTTTGGCTTGTTCTCTCTAGGAACTGACTTTACTGCAGTAAGAAGGAGTTGTAACTCCAAGTGACAGCTGTATATTGGATGCTGTCAGAGAAGGATGATAAGATTTGCAAGGGAAGACTTGAAGCTCCCTGAAATTCTTACCAAGTACTTTGACCTGCAGTGGAAACTAGTGAGAAAAGGGGGTTGAGCTAATTTTTTAACTCTCCTCTCTGTTTTTGAGAGATGGGGTGGGGAGGACAGGACCTGCAACAGCTACTATACCTTCTGGATCTTGCTCTGGAGCCTGAGTCCTAGGTGTGGTGCCTGTGCGTCCCTTGCTGGATTGGAGGGGTCTTCAGTGCTGTTGGCTTGGCTATAGTGCAGCCAGTGCTGCTGTCCCTCCAGGGAGGTGTGATGCACGTGGCCTTCTTATCCTCCACACTCTGGCCATTGCCCTTTCCTTCTTACTTCACTCCAAGGACTTGCTGGTGCGTCCCCAGGTGCTAGCACTCCTGCCCTGTCACTTTCTTCTTCCTCAGAGGGTCCCTGCCTCAGACGCTGGCCGTGGCCCTCTTTCTAGCCTGCATGCCCAAGAGATTGTCCAGAAGGTTTGCAGCCGCCCTGCTCTTGGTGGGTCTTGTCTTCTCCAGACTCTTCCTCTTTGCCTGAAGAAATTCCCTTCTGTGGAAACCCCCATGGTTGTACAGCCTCGTCTGACCATTCTGCTTTGTGGTGGCTGTCTCTTCCCCAGGCCTTGGGTCTGCACCAGATTCTGTTTTTTTTCTTTTTTCTTTTTCTTTTTCATGGTACTGGGGATTGAACCCAGTAGCTACATCCCAGCCCTTTTTATTTTTTATGTTGAGACAAGGTCTTGCCAAGTTGCCCAGGCTGGTCTTGAACTTGGGATCCTCCGGCCTCAGCCTCCACAGTAATTGGTATTACAGACATGTACCACTGCACTTAGCTAGATTCTGTTTGTGTTCTGTGTCTGCTTCCCTAAGACAGGCTCTGTGCTTGTTGTGGCCTTGGCTTTCAGGACTCATGTCCTGTAGGTGGCTTCTGTTGGCTCCTTTGCTCACTGTCTCCTGGTTATACCTGGGCTTCCTGTGTTGTATTATTCACACACCTGCTTTTCTCACTGTTTGTTTTTGCTGCTGCTGCTGCTGCTGCTGCTTTTGTTATTTTGCAGTACTGAGTAAGGGTTGAACCCAGGAATATTCTATCTCCGAGCTACACCCCCACCACTTTTTATTTTTGATTTTGAAAAAGGGTCTTGCTAAATTGCTGAGGCTGGCCTCGAACCTGTGATACTCCTGTCTCAGCCTTCCAGGTGGGGATTATAGGCATGCACCACCATGCCTGGCTTTTTAAAAAGTTTTGAGACAGGGTCTTGCTGAGTTGCCCAGGCTGGCCTCAAACTTGGGGTCCGCCTGGCTCAGTAACTGGGATTATAATGAGCCAGTATTAATACATAAACCAAAGTTTATAATTTATTCAAAATTTTCTAGTTTTTTTTTTGTGGTACTGGGGATTGAACCCAGGGGCATTCTACCTCCGAGCTACAACCTCAACCCTATTTCTTATTTTTTATTTTGAAACAGGGTCTCACTAAGTTGTGGAGGTCCTCACTAAGTACCTGAGGCTGGCCACAAACTTGCGATCTTCCTGTCTCAGCCTCCCCAAGTACTGGGATTACAAGCATGCACTACCACACCTGGGAAGGTTCTTTGTGTGTATGTGTGTGTGTGTTACTGGGGATGTAACCTAAGGGCCTTCCACCTCCAGGCTACACCTCAGCCCTATTTTATTTTTTATTTAGAAATAGGGTTTTGCTAATTGCTGAGGCTGTCCTCGACCCTGCCATCCTCCTGTCTCAGCCTCCCAAGTATTGGGATTACAGGTGTGCACCACCACACCCAACTCAAATCTCTTAGTTTTTATCTTAATGTTCTTCTGTTCCAAGAGTCTATCCAGGACACATTACATTTAGCCATCATGCCTCCTCAGTCTCCTCTTTTTTTGGGGGGAGTTTACTAGGGATTGAACCCAGAGGCATTCTACCTCTGAGCTATACCCACCAGCCCCTTTTTTTATTTTTTGTTTTGAAACAGGGTCTCACTAGGTTGCCAAGAGTCTCACTATGTTGCTGAATCTAGATCTGTGATCTCCTGTCTCAGCCTCCCAAGTTCTGGGATTACAGGTGTGCGCCACCACACCCGGCTCAACATTTTTTTTTTTTTTTTTTACTGGGGATTGAACCCAGGGGCATTCTACTTTCGAGCTACATCCCCAGCCCTATTTTTTATCCTTTACTTTGAAACAGGGTCTCACTAAGTTGCGGAGGGCCTCACTAAGTAGCTGAGGCTGGCCGAGAACCTGCGATCCTCCTGTCAGCCTCTTAAGTACTGGGATTACAAGCATGTGCCACCACGCCTGGCTCACATTTGTTGTTTTTTGATGACCTTGACAATTTTGAGGAATACTGGTCAGGTACTGTAACCCAATACAATAAAAGGTAATCCTCTATTGGGATTTGTCTGGTATTTTCCTCATGATTAGACAAGGGTTATGGGTTTTTGTGAGAAAGAGCAGGGAGGTAAAGTGTTATTTTCATCATATTACAAGGGTCCATGTTATCAAAGTGATGTATCACTGTTGACGTTAACCTTGATGACCTGACTTAAGTAACATTTGTTAACCTTCTCGTGAAGTTACACCCCGTCCCTGCCTTTCCCTACTAGACCCTTTGGAAGATGGTCACCATGTGCAGTCTGTACCTGGTGAGTGGAGAGCTAGGCTCCCTTTTCATTTCTATTTTGTCAGAGTATACTAATTTTCATACTATGAGCATGTTTACTAATCAGAAATAACTTAGTCTCACTACAAAGCTGCATCGGCACACAGATTCTCGATAGGTTTAGGACATTTTGAAGATCATAAATGAAGAAAAGAATGTGATGGTTGGTATTCTTTGTCTATGAAATTTTTACTTTTTTTTTTTTTGCAGTACCGGGGATTGAACCCAGGGGCGTTCTACCTCTGTGCTACAACCCCCGGCCCTATTTTTTATCTTTTATTTTGAAACCGGGTCTCACGAAGTTGCCGAGGGCCTCACTAAGGAGAGGGAGAGAGAGAGAGAGAGACAGGGAGAGAGACAGCGAGAGAGAGAGAGACAGAGAGCGCGAGAGAGCTGAGGCTGGCCGCAAACCCAGATCCTCCGGTCTCTGCCTCCCAAAGTACTGGGATTACAAGCCCAAAGTACTGGGATTACAAGCGTGTGCCACCACGCCACCACGCCCGGCAATTTTTACCTTTGAAAAGGGAGATGACTAGGTATTATTTGCATAACTGAGTGACAGAACATTTGGTTGTATTGAAATTTAAAGTTAAAAGTAGTCTCGACGGTACCTTGTACCCTTGTTTGCAGCAAGAGGGGTTTAGTTCTTGGCTTCCTGATTGAAGGTGGATCTCTGGTGTGGAGGAGGTTGGTGCTGGCCCAGCTGCCCCCAGCTCCTTCCCCGTGAGCCAGTGCAGAATATGGCTGTTCTGTTAGGGTGCTTGTTCTCGGTGTACAGTGCTTTGCAGCCTGACTTCTGGGATTGAGAGGGATGCGTTTTCTGCCCTAGACATCAGCACACATGTTGTCCTCAGTGTGGCGCTCACCTGAGGTGTGTTCACATGAGACTTTATAGCTCCTCTTGCAGAACTGCAGGGTGACTGGGTGGCCTGGGCCTGTAATTTTGGAACTGCAGCTTGGGAGAACTGGGCCTGACAACTGAATCCTGAGCCTACCAGATGACATGGTCGTCTTGGTACCTCTCTGTCATTTAGATTTTTTCTTTGTATTCATCAAGACCTACCTGATCCTGAAAGGTTATATTTCTTTTTTTTTTTTTTTTTGCGGTACCAGGGATTGAACCCAGGGGCGTTTTACCTCCGAGCTACACCTCCGGCCCTATTTTTTATACTTTATTTTGAAACCGGATCTCACGAAGTTGCAGAGGGCCTCACTAAGTAGCTGAGGCTGGCTGTGAACCCAGATCCTCCAGTCTCAGCCTCCCAAGTACTGGGATTACAAACGTGCGCCACCACGCCCGGCTCTGAAAGGTTATATTTCAAAGCCATTGATTCCTTTGTATATTAAACACCTTCCTGTGAGCCAGGAGTGGTGGCACACACTTGTACTCCCAGTACTTGGGAGGCTGATACAGGAGGATAGCAGGTTCGTGGCTAGCCTCAGCAACTTGTGAGGCCTTCCGCAACCTAGTGAGACCCTGTTTCAAAATAAAGAGTAAAATAGGGCTGGGGGTATAGCCCAGAGGTAGAACGCGCCTGGGTTCAATCCCCAGTACCACCAAATCAAAACAAAACCTTCCTGTGAAGTTTTTTTTGACTATCAAATGTTGTATATATCTTTTTTTTTTTTTTTTTGCGGTACCGGGGATTGAACCCAGGGGTGTTCTCCCTCCGCGCTACACCCCGGCCCTGTTTTTTATACTTTATTTTGAAACTGGGTCTCATGAAGTTGGGGAGGGCCTCACTAAGTAGAGAGAGACAGAGACAGAGAGAGACAGAGAGAGACAGAGAGCGAGCTGAGGGTGGCCGCGAACCCGGATCCTCCAGTCTCTGGCTCCCAAAGTACTGGGATTACAAGCGTGTGCCACCACGCCCGGCGGCTAATCAAATGTTGTATGTATCTTGATTAGCAGAATTTAGTGTTAAGCACACAGTGTTGTGAGCTGAGGCCTGCCACATTGGACCTGCTCCAGTGGCTGGTGAGACCTTTCTTCACATGGCCACACCTAAATTCCAAACCTGTCGAAGAACCTTGACTCAGAGTGCCACCCCAAGGCAGCCACCCACCCAAAGGAGGGCTGTTTTCCTGAAGATCCTGAGGATTGTATCACTCAGCAGCCCCTCTGATCCAAAGCTGCTTTTCCCTCTTAGCAGAGTGGCCAGCTCTGGTGATCTCTGCCACTTTGTTTTTTTTTTTTTTTTGTGGTACTGGGAATTGAACCCAGGGGCATTCTACCTCCAAGCTACACCCCCACTCCTATTTTTTATTCTTTATTTTGAAATAGGGTCTCACTAAGTTGCAGAGGGCCTCACTAAGTAGCTGAGGCTGGCCACGAACCTGGATCCTCCTGTCTCAGCCTCCCAAGTACTGGGATTACAAGCATGCGCCACCACACCCATCATCTCTGCCACTTTGGGCAAGACCGGAGAGGGCTTTTCCCCAGCCTTGGCTTTGCTCTGACTTCTAATGTGCCCTATGGTGGAAAGAGAGGCATGTGCTCCATGGGGAGGTGTGGACACATACAGTCACAGTCACACCTCCAGGACGGGGTGGTTGTGTAGCTGGTGATCCTGGGGGTTCTCTGCACTCGACCTGAACAGTCCATCTAGGCTTCGGTTTCTGGCTGTGTGCCCATGCACAGTGCTCAGTGAGTGGGTGCTGAGCAAGAGCTGCACCATCCTAGATGGGACAGGCTACTCTGAATGTCACAGCCAGCAGGTGCCAGTGATGGTAGCCAACGTTAGCCCGTGCCCGGTGGACTTCTCTTTTGGGAAGCAATGGGGGCTGACCAGTTTGGGAGGATCGTGTGAGCAGTGGCTTTACTTCACTGTTTCTCAGGAAGGCTTGCTTCGCAGAGGTACCCTAGAAGCTGAGACGTGTGATGGCTGCTCATTTCTGGGCTGGCTGCTGTTACTTGACTTCCTTGAGGGGGAGCACTTAGCTGCCCTACATCTCCTGCAGATGGGCTGTGACTTACTCTGGACCCTGTTGAGAGGATTCACTGCTCTCTCTCCACCATTTCAGAAGCCTCGGCGTTTACCGAGTTCATAGTACATTGTTAGCTCATGCTGTTTGGCATTTTTCTTTCATGAGTTTTTCATTGGTCAGAATTATAGTCTTTTTTTTTTTTCGGTACCAAGGATTGAACCCAGAGGCATTCTACCTCCGACCTACACCCCAGCCCTATTTTTTATTCTTTATTTTGAAACAGGGTCTCGCTAAGTTGCGGAGGGCCTCACTATGCAGCTGAGGCTTGGAGGTGAACCTGCGATCCTCCTGCCTCAGCCTCCCAAGTACTAGGATTACAAGCGTGTGCCACCACGCCCGGCAGAATTATAGTCTTTTAATGACTGTATGTAAATAGCTGGTTATTATCAGATATACAATTTTTAAAATGTGCATCTAAATATAGATTTTATTTGTGAATTCATTTTATTTTCATTCTAAAAAAATCTCTTGATCTAAGTGGTTTTTGGTTTTGAGTCTTAGCCTACTCTCCTAAGCTGATGTTTCTGACACTGAGCCCTACATTCTTCAAATTGTTGTTTAACATTGATGCTGAGTCAAGTGTTTAATGACCCAGGATGTTTTCAGATCCTGTAAGTTTGTGTGAAGCTATCAAGATAGCTTCCAAACAAGATCACTTTTAAATAAACTTTATTTTGAAATACTTGGAGTTCCCATAATACCCCTACCCAGCTTCCCCTAACGTTAACACATTTCAAAACCACCATGCATCTGTCAGAACTAAGCTATTAACATAGGATCACACGCTGGGTATGGTGGCACATGCATGTAATCTCAGTACTTGGGAGGCTGAGACAGGAGGATCACAGGTGTGAGGACAGCCTCAGCAAGTAGTGAGACTCTCAGCAACCTAGTGAGACCCTGTTTCAAAATAGAAGTAAAATAGGGCTGGGAGTGTAGCTCAGAGGTAGAATGACCTGGAATTCAATCCCCAGTAACCCCCCCCCCCAATAGGATCACCCCAGCTCTATTTTTTTTTTTTATTATTTGGAAACAGGATCTTGCTATGTTGCTGAGAGCCTCGCTAAGTTGCTGAGGCTGGCTGCAAACCTTTGATCCTCCTATCTCAGCCTCCCAAGTACTGGGATTACAAGCCTGTGCCACCACGCCCGGTTTAGTAGCACACTACTGAGTGAACTACAGACCAGTTTGGTATTTCAGCAGTTTTACCTCCAGTGTCCTTTTCCTGTTCTGAATACCACTCAGGGTATCACATTGCATTTAATCGGCGTATTTCTTCAGTCTCCTCTGATCTATGACCTTCTGTATTTCTTTATGACCTTGACTTTTTTTTTTGTCATACTAGGGATTGAACCAGGGCCTTGCATGTTCTAGGCACTCTTACCACTGAATTACATCCTAGCCCTTAAAAAAATTTTTTTTTTAAATTTTGTGGTACTGGGGATTCAACCCAGGAGTGTTCTACCACTGAACTGAGCTATACCCCCAAGCCCTTTTTATTTTGAAACAGGGTCTCACGAAGTTACTGAGCACTGGCCTCAAACCCATGATTTTCCTGTCTCAGCCTCCCAAGTACAGGGATTACAGGCATGTGCCATTGCGCCTGGCTAAAATATTTTTAGTTTGAGACAGGGTCTTGCTAAGTTGCCCAGGCTGTTCTTGAACTTGAGATCCTCCCGTCTCAGCCTCCAGCGCTTGGATTTTCGGCATATACTACAATACCCAGGTAGGTGGGCAGCTTTGGTATCTTGAACTTTTTTTTAGGACTAAGGTGCAGTGTTGTTTATTGCCCATAGACCTTTGCCTTGAATCACAGATGGACCTCGGAGTTGTTACTTTGTTTGAGGCTTTTAGATTGAGCCCAGAGCTGACTTTCCTCTAATACAGAACTTGGAAAACATGTGTTTTGGGAAGGCCAGGCTTTGGTTTATTTCCCAACCATCTATAGGATCTTTCTTCCACCTTCCTCTCCATTTGACAATAGTATGGTCAGGATGGTAGGAAGACAGACCAGGGCACAGATGTAACAGGAAAATACTTTTTTTTTTTTTTTGGTGGTACTGGGGATTGAACCCAGGAGCATTCTACCTCTGAGGTACACCCCCTGCTCAATTTTTATTCTTTATTTTGAAACAGGGCCTCACTAAGTTGCGGAGGGCCTAAGTAGCTGAGGCTGGCCGTGAACCTGAGATCCTCCTATCTCAGCCTCCCAAGTACTGGGATTACAAGTGTGCGCCACCATGCCTGGCTTAACAGGAAAATACTTTGAAGAAAATGGTGGCATTTTCTCCTGGCCACTGATAACTGGTGCCTATGCTGGCAGTGATTCCATAGATTTCCAAGTGTGGAGGGCCCTCTGGCCCTCTGGCCCATTGAAGCCTGTGGTTAAGTGCTCAGAGTTTGCTTTGAGAAGGTGGAATCCCAGACTGGCCTACTGCCTTCCCTTCCTTCCTAGTCTCTGGTAACTAAACTCTATGTTGGCGATTGGTAGAAGTGTGAATGAATGCCATGCTTCACCAAATAGATCTTTCTCTATTTGAGGATGTTATATTCTCCTCTGGACTTAGCCATGAACAGTGGGACAAAGTCTTTATGTCTCACTCAGTCATTAGTGACCCCAGTAAGAAGCTCTTTATTCAGAATTTGTGGGTAAGGAGTCCAAGAAGGAGAGCATGTGCCTCTGGTGCCTTACAGGGGCCAGGTAGGTGTACTGGGTTAGGAATAATCTAGGGCTCTCCTGTGTGCTGGTGAGCATGCTGGAGGACGGTCCTGCCTGTTGACTTTTTGCTCACATGTCTAGCAGTATTCCTATCCCTCCTCCCCCCACATACTAGGATCAAACTCACGGGCACTCTACCACTGAGCTACATCGCCAACCCTTTTTTTGTGTGTGTGGTACTGAGGATTACACCCAGGGGTGTTCTACCTCTAAGCCACACCCCCAGTCCTATTATTATTATTATTATTTTTTCTGTACCGGAATTGAACCCAGGGGCATTCTACCTCCGAGCTACACCCCCAGCCCTATTTTTTATTCTTTATTTTGAAACAGGATCTCACTAAGTTGCGGAGGCCTCACTAAGTAGCTGAGGCTGGCTGTGAACCTGCGATCCTCCAGTCTCAGCCTCCCAAGTACTGGGATTACAAGCATGCGTCACCATGCCCGGCTTATTCTTTATTTTGAAACAGGGTCTCGCTAAGTTGCAGAGGGCCTCACTAAGTAGCTGAGGCTGGCCACGAACCCGGATCCTCCGGTCTCAGCCTTCCAAGTTACTGGGATTACAAGCATGCATCACCATGCCCAGCTTGTTTTTTAAAATTTGACATGGGATCTTGCTAAGTCCCTAAGTGTCTCATTAAGTTGTTGAGGCTGGCCTTGAACCTGTGATCCTCCTGCCTCAGCCTTCCAAGTACTGTTATCACAGGTGTGTGCCACCATGCTTGGCCCCTTTTTAAATTTTTTAGAATTTTGAGATAGGGTTTCACTAAGTTGCCCAGGCTGGCCTTGAATTTGGGATTAAAAACAAGTCTGACCCCATGACTCCAGCTTTTGTTTGACTGGAACAGTGATCCATATTACTGTGGTTATACGTTTGTGCGTGGGAAACACTGGGTAAACAGTCCTGGGCATCTTCAGGACTCTGGGACTTTTCGGCAGGCCCCTTTGCTCTTCCTTGCTTGGGGAGATGCTTGTCACATGGGTGACCCACAAGTTATGCCTCATAGGGACAGTTGAAAGACAGTGAGGGAAGAGAGTGCAGAGCTTGTAAGCCAGTGTAAAGCAGGGGCAGGTGACCAGGGCAGCTGCAGCAGTGACAGGGCTGTAGGTGCTGAGTGTCCTCAACCCAGCAGAGCATAGACTATCCTTGAAGAAGACTGGCAGGCCAGCCAGTGGAGACAGAGTGGGGTTGGTGGGGCTGGAACCCCAAACGAGAGACTTCTTGATGCACAGCAAGGTCCCTTGTGGGTCAGATTCCATCTCAGTGTCTCACTTGTGAGTCTTAGAGGCTGAGGAGGTTCCTGTAAGGAACTAGGGAGTGGGGATGAGACTCTCGGTGGGAGGGGAAATATTCTGCTTCTACCAGCTCTTTATCACTCTGCTTCCCAGACTAGATCATGGGGAAAAATGTTTACTGAATGAATTTAATTCCCAAGGAAAGATTCATATTTAAGTGGTGTGTAAGTAATGTGACTTCAGATCAGAAAATATTTTTCTTAGTTGTCAACTTTAACAGGTTAAATTATTGTTAGCAAAACAGAAGGCAAGAACCTATTGATACTATTTTCTGACAATAGAATTCACTGAGTAAAGCTTTTAAATGCATATTCATCCTAAATTTTATCCAGGGTTATTCGGCTGTGAAATGGAATCTTAAGTCCATGGATTGGATTAATTAATTATCTTTGAAGTGCTGCCGTGTTTCTGATACAGCTCCAGTAGATAATGATTTCTGCCCTGCCACATGGGTCTGCATTCTGAAGATACTAGTTTATTTATCTGCTCTTTAGCAGATACTCCTTAGTGTTCATTCACTCATTCCAGAAGAAACCTTTTTGGAATGAATGAACCTGGAAGTTTAAAAGGTTTATGGGAGTGCTGGGCATGGTGGCGCACGCTTGTAATCCCAGTACTTTGGGAGGCAGAGACCAGAGGATCTGGGTTCGCGACCAACCTCAGCTCTCTCTCGCGCGCGCTCTCTCTCTCTCTCTCTCTCTATATATATATATATATATATATCTCCGTCTCTCTCTCTCTCTCTCTCTCTCTCTCTCTCTCTCTCTCTACCTAGTGAGGCCCTCCGCAACTTCGTGAGACCCGGTTTCAAAATAAAGCATAAAAAAAAATAGGGCCGGGGGTGTGGCGTGGAGGTAGAACGCCCCTGGGTTCAATCCCCGGTACCGCAAAAAAAAGGTTTATGGGAGGGTCTGGGGGTGTAGCTCAGTGAAGGAGCACTTGCCTAGCATGTGTAAAGCCCTGGGTTCAATCCCCAGCACACACAGGGGAAAAAAAAGTTGTGAAACCATCACCACTATCTAATTCTAGAACATTTCATCATGTGGTCATGGTGGTGCACACCTGTAATCCCAGTACTTGGGAGGCTGAGACTAGAGAATCTCAGGTTCGAGGCCAGCTTCGGTAACTTAGTGATGCTGTCAGCAACTTAGTGAGACCCTGTTTAAAAACAAAATACAGGAGCCGGGCGTGGTGGCTCACGCTTGTAATCCCGGTACTTAGGAGGCTGAGACAGGCAGATCATAGGTTTGAGGACAGCCTCAGCAATTTAGTGAGGCCCCCTGCAACTTACTGAGGCCATGTTTCAAAATAAAGAATAAAATAGGGCTGGGGGTGTAGCTTGGAGGTAGAATGCCCCTGGGTTCAGTCACCAGTACCCTCTCCCCACACACACAAATTGTTTATGGGTGCCACATAGTCTACTAGCGTCCAGCCTGGACTCATTGGTTCTCATGGATGTGGTATTGATAAGGTCCCCCACAGGCCCCTCCCACCCATTTATCATGAGCATCCTCGTGTATCCTCTCCACCCCAGGACTGTCCTGGGCACTGTTCCTGCTGATTCTGCCCAGGCCATACTTTGCCTTTTATATAGCTGTCAAGGTTAATAGAGGGAACCTAGAAGACCTGTCCTTCCTTCACTCAGAAGCCATCACTGATAACTGATATATTTTCTGCCTTTTTATAAGGCAAATTGGGACCCCTGCTGCATATCAGACATTGTTTTGTCTCCTTCTGTTTTCACTTAACATTTTGCATATGAGTTTTTTTTTTTTGGTGGTACTAGAGATTGAACCCAGGGGTATTCTACCTCTGATATATACCACCAGCCCTTTTTATTTTTATTTATTTATTTATTTATTTTTTGCAGTGCTGGGGATTGAACCCAGAGGCATTCTATCTCTGAGCCACACCCCCAGCCCTATTTTTTATTCTTTTTTTTGTATTTTTTTTTTACTTGGGTTTTGTATTTTTTTAATACTTTTTCTATTGGTTTTTACAGGGCCGAGGATCGAACCCAGGACTTTGGCTTGCTAGGCAAGTGCTCTGCCACTGAGCTAAATCCCCTACCCCATTATTCTTTTTTTTTTTTTTTTTGCGGTACCGGGT
>PVJS01053709.1:0-13202 GCA_004027185.1 Glis glis
TGTATGTACATCCTGTGCATTAGAGTGTTTCCCTCTTCCCCTATCCTATCCCCCTCAGTTCTCCTTCTTTGCTCATCTGAGGTTTTCTCCATCTTTGTCTGGACTCCCTCCTATGTCCTATCCTCCCTAGCTTCCACATATTAGGGAGAGCATCCAACTTTTCACTTTTTGTGACTGACTAATCTCAGCATCTATTGGGGATCCTATTTACATCTTTCGGAACAACATGATCTGTCTATAAATCCATCGCTAAAAGCAACTTAATTTATAACCATCAAGCCCCCTTGACTCTAAAGATAAATTCTCCCCACATCCATTGCACTTGTTGCCAAGGAATCAACGAGGCCCTTCCGACCCACACGGGGGGGACGACCAGGCTGACTTCTCCCAACCACTGATGAGCCCACCCCATTCTCTCCTCACTAACTCTCCTATAGAGTCATTTAAAAACATTTACTGATTGATTACATAATAAGTGATCAAGATACTGTTCTCCCCTTCCTTTAAAAAAATCTGTATTTTACATCAGTTTATAGTTAAAGTATCTGCATAAAATCTTTGTTTTCTTACATAGTAATTCTGTAGCAATTCACATTATTAAGTGGTTGACTTGAAATTCCCTGAAACTGAAGTTTGTAACCCAAGAATTGTAGGGGAAGGGGATGCACTGATGGACCTGTCCTGCCCTGGGCAGGGCAATGGTCAGAGCCTTGGAAACTTTACCCTGTGTCCCGCCACTCTGTTCTCCTAAGCAAGAGGGCCTGGTGCTCAGTTCAGGAGCTGTGGTGTGGGATGACCAGGTACAAGGTCCCGGCTTATCCCCAAACTTGATGACACCCTCTCAAGCAATGCTGCTGTAATGTACTAAGCTTTCTTTCAGAGTGGCATGCTACAGAAAATGTCCCTGAGGGCTCCCCAACCCTCAGAAAGATGGCCGGCATTACTCACAAGAAAGGAGGGTGTGTGTGTGGGAAATACTGGATACGCCTCACGCAAAGCCCAATGGGTGTCGTGCACGCTTTCTAACCTGCTCCCTCAGGTGGGGGTCTGCTCCCCAACCCACCTGCACAAAAACAAACATCTGTCTGGCCTGCAGGGGGCGGAAATACACACACGATTCCGGAGCACTGGGTGCAACACATGTAGTCCCAGTACAGTATCCGAAGAGGAATATGGGGGCAATCCCTTGGAAGTATTTAGGTACATCCTAATAATTTCACTGTAAAAAGGCAATTCTTAAAAAATAGACTGGGTAGGATAGTCAACCCAATTGACATACTGTTTAACATGAAAACTAAAGGACAAGAAAATCCCATCTCTTTGGAAATCTTGGAAAAAGTTTTTCCCCCATCCTGATTTTACCTCTCCCACCCCCAATTTTAATTGGCAAAGGCAAGTGTCAAAGGAATATATACTTTTTCACCAGGTATGTTAAAAAGACAGTGTATTTTTATAGTATATCCATCTATGAAAAGCCTAGATTCAGCTTTAAAATATTAAAATATTGTAATCTGATGATTATTAATTGTGGTTACCTCTGAGGAGGGGGTGAATTTTGTAGGAACTTTTAAAGGTAAGAATTTTGATATAGAATTTTTTGCAATAGGTATATTTGCACAATTACTTTTGCAATGAATATATTTAGTAGACTGTGCAGAGCCTAGGAGCTCCTAGGCTTATTTAAACAAGCATGAGTATAATATAAAATAGTATAATTATAAAATATAAATATTTATTTACATAAATATTTGTTTAATTTTTACTAAGATATATAATTTACTATATGAACATAAATCAGCTGTTAGCTTATGCAACAGACAAGACCTGAAATTTGAATGACTTAACACTAAAATTTATTTTCTGTGCACATAAATTCAGATGTGGGTTGGGAGGGACAATCACTCTCAGTAGACCCAGGAATCCAGGCTGCTTCCATGTTTAGCTTGACCATCTTGACACAGGTTACCATGTTTGCTGCTGAGTAGAAGGGAACATGGAAATGGCATATTAGCTCCTACCTAATTATAGCTAAACTGCCCATAAAAGAGAGGAAGATAGAATGTGGGTGAGAACCTCTAGTTTCTTTCATAAGGTGTCATACAGTTGGTGCTCAATAAAAAATCATGTATTATAATTTATTATGACAACCATCATCTTCGTTTCTTGGAAAAATTTCTGAAAAGAAAAAACAAATCTGCCTTGAAATTCACTAATTTTATCAAGTGATTTCAAATACAGTATTATATCTAGTTTTCAAAGATCCTGTAAACATTAGCAGGGTGTTCTTCGCTGCTCTTTCCAATGAGCTGTGTAAATTTAGGAGGCTGAGAATTTTCTCCTCCTATTTGATGCATGGTCAAAATCTTAGCTCTTCACTGTCTTCCGCATGAATGAACATTCCTGAAGTTTTGTAAAGGTGCCATTAGGTAAACTGCAAACCAAGATTTCACTAGGGAAACAAACACAAATGAGAGGCAGTGGAAGGATGGTAACATTTATTTTTTCATCAGAACAAGAATATCCACCAAAGAACCACTGTTCACCTAATTCCAGGTCTTTAGGAATATAGCCTCTTGTAGATGTTCTATGGTCATTCATGTACCACTTATATGGGAGGCTTAAGTTTTAAAGTATATAAGTAAGTCTATTTATCTGTGTATGTGTTCAGTGGACTGTTTCAAATAGTACATCATATTAAATTTCTACCACAAATATCAGGATGATTTCAAAACCTGACTCCCCCCTCCCCTTCTCCTTTCTTTCTCTTTCACTCTCTCTCTCCTTTCAGGTTATATCCCAAGAACGAGTAGATTGTGCCAATCAGACTATACTCACAGGTGATTTGAAAAATAATTTGGTAGTGGGTTGAGATGGTTCAATGGGAATGACCAGACATCAAAACATCCTCCGAACTGTTACATTGAACAGCACATTGCTATCAAAGAGGTTTAAGGAGGGATGTGACATCCAGGGGACTTACGCAGGGAGTGCTCTGTCAGAGAGAAGGCAGGTGATTCTGCACTGTTCCACTAGGAGTGGGACACAGCCTTCAGAGGCAGCTGCAGCCATAGCTTTTCAGACTGGGCTCCAGAGTTGGATGGATTGGCATATGGGGTCACCAGAGGAAGGGTGCTGGGATTTGGGGATGTGTTGGGATGGGACAAAACTGCCAGAACCCGGGCAGATGTAGCTCTCCAGAATCCTGAAACTCAGGCTGGTGGTTCTAGGTTAAATAAACTCCAGATAATCCCCTGCTTGTGTTTCTCATATCATCTTATTTTTGGTACTGAGGACTGAACCCAGGGGCATTCTATCTCCAAGCTACATCCATAGCCCTTTTTATTTTTTTACTATGAAACAGGGTCTCTCTAAGTTGTTGAGAGTGGGTGGCCTTGAACCTGCAATCCTCCTGTCTCTTGTCTCCCAGGTACTGGGATTACAGACATGTGCCATCAAGCCCAGCTAACTTCCTTCTTTAGGTCTGCTTTTAATACCTTGGTCTCAAAGTTTTTCTTAGTAAGCCTAAAGGACTACTAAGAAAGTAAGGAACTAAGAGACACAAAGTCTGCCTAAGGCTGTTAGGACTGGGGACAATGTGGGCCTAGATGAATTCAGACTAGCGTCATGTCCCAATACTGCTCTTTACTAGCCATGTGATTTTGGGAAAATTGCCAACTACTGTAAGTTTCAGGTTACTTATCTGTAAAATGATAAGCCCTGTCTTGTAGGAATTCTGTATTATAAGTAATAAGATTTAAAGCACTTTACATAGTGACTGGAATATATTAAGGACTTTACAAAAGGCAGTATTTTTCTTTTTTTTTTTTTTTGAGGTACTGGGGATTGAACCCAGGGGCATTCTACCTCCGTGCTATGCCCCTGGCCCTATTTTTTATGCTTTATTTTGAAACCGGGTCTCAAAAAGTTGCAGAGGGCCTCACTTAGGGGAGAGAGAGAGAGAGAGAGAGAGAGCGAGCTGAGGCTGGCCCCAAACGCGGATCCTCCGGTCTCCGCCTCCCAAAGTATTGGGATTACAAGCGTGCGCCACCACAGTATTTTTCTAATGATTGTGTCCCTGGATTCTACCTACCTGCCACTTTCTGAGTGTGTATGACATTCAGAGAACATGCAACACTCTAGGATGTGACTCACCAAATGGGCCAGAAGTGCTACTTATAAGTAAAACTAAGTAAACTTTCCCTATGAGAGGACATAATTTGGATATGGGCGGATTTTCCTCAGCTGCATATAATTCAAATCTCCTAGAATTTTAGTTAAGGACTAATTCCTTTTGTCTTTCCCAGCTTCTCTTCCACCCAAACCATTATTTTCATTAATTTTACTCCAACCCAAAATTTGACCTTGCTTAGATTTGGCCAAATTATAGTCATGATCACCTAATTATAAATGTCCTTTCAGTGGAGTAAGCTCTAGCTGTACCAGGTCAGGGAAAAGTGCCAACCTAGAGGCTTTCGGGGGGTGCACATCAAGGAAGTATATTTCTCAGGAATTCCTTGCAGCTGTGTGTATAGAACACTTAGTTCTTGCACTGTATTCAATTGCACCATGACAAGAGCACAGGACACTTTCTGCACTTGCCCCAGGTGGAGATTCCTTTCAGGCTCATCCACAATCCAAAAGGAACTGCTCAGTTTCCCATCGACTTTTCTCTGACCACTAAGACACCCTGTCTGCAGTCTGGTCCCTGTCACCACCCCTTTTAATTTATACTCTTACAGAAGGAATTGCAGCTTTCCAAAGACTTAAATTGCCTTGATTCAGGCATTTACACTTGGCTGCTGGAATCTGTAATCCCACCTCCTTGCTCCTTTTTCCTTGCTATTTATGTTTTAGAGGGCATCTCTCTCACCATCTTCCTTGCTTATCTTAGAATCTCCACTGATAACATAGTGCCTTCCAATGAGATGTTCAGTTAATGTTTGGAGATTAAATGAGCCAGTGATTCAGTGCTCTCATTTATTAAGATTTAATTTCAGTTACATTCTTGAATAAAACAAGCAGATGAAGTATACATCTTTAATTTTACAAAATGACAGACTAAAAGAGATACAGGAATGCTAAGGTTGACCATCTTTTATATTTTTTCTTGCATTTATGTATCTATCTTTCCTATTTCTAAGAAAATTTATTCAAAAACCACACTATATTGTTCCAGAAAGATCACAAAATAAGTTTCTGAGTTTGTTTTCCTAAAAAGCAAAATGTTTATTATTAATCCTAATAAACAGCAATAAATGTTTGATCAATGTAACTAATGAATCTAGATTCTGAAGCTAATAAACCTTTTAAGAAGAACAAATTTTAAAAGTGCCAAAGAATCTAAAATATCTTTACTACTTAGAACCTTGATTGCTTTCTTTGGGCAGAGTGAAGAATCTTCATCAGACTTTACTCAGGGCAGGAGAAACTGCTGTACTTGGCTCCAGGATGTGCACTAGCCATGGCAGTATTACCACTCGTGGTGGCAGCTGCATGCTGGGCTCTCTCTTTCTCATCTTTCAAAGCTTCCCTATACAAGGCTGAGAAGGAAGTGGGGTAACTCCCACTGACCTTGGAGAAAAACTCCAGGACTTTCATCTTGCTGGTTTCAGCATGGGCTCTTGGACCCCACAGGAACTCATAGCGTGGGGGATCACTGTTGGGCACCTGCCGGTACTCCAGGTACTGCTCCAGCACTAATTCTTTGGTGATGAGCTCTCTGGGATGTCCATAGATGAAATCCTTCTTATCAGCATACACCCCGATCATACTCAGAACCTCCCATATCTTCTCCTCGGGGGCACAGTTGCCCTCCATGAAGATCACACCCAGGATAAGTATCAGGAGGCCAGTCTTGGGCATGCCCTGGACATTACTCAGCCTCCCATCATAGGTGAGGTCTAGTATTTTGATAAGCACATAGGAATGGCTAATGGGATCCACTTCCTTAACTTCAATGCCAAAGACCACCTCCATGCATTCGCAGGTACTCCTGAAGATCACAGGGAAGTGGTCCTTGTATTCTTTGATGACACTCTGTAGCATTTCTGCCTTTGTGACGAGCTCCTTTGTTACATACTTGGTACTCAGGAACTTCACCAACTCAGCCACCTTCCTCTCTAGCACATTAATGAGCAAGTACCTGGGCTTTGGGTAGACCTGTGTGGTGCTTGGATCCTCCTCTTCTTTGCTGCTAGAACCTTCATTTGATTTGCTTTTTGGGGTGGCTTTGGTGGTAGAGGAGGAGCAGACTTTCTGAAAACACTGGGGTGGACTTGGTTTTCCAGCAGCAGATGCTCCCTCCTGGGTGCCCAGGAGCAGAGTAGAAAAGGAGGCAGCTATGGTATCCACATTCTCAGCTGCGGGAACCTGTGCGCTCACCAGGCTCTCTTCCTCTCTTTGGGCCTGGTGGCCTTGCTCAAGCTTGTAGTTCTGATGCTTCTGTCGGCGAGGCATTATAACTTGTGTCAGGGATATCTGGCCAAGAGTGTGGGCAGGAGAAGGGCGATGGAGCCAATGGCCTGAGGGAAAGAGGAAGAATGTGAGAAACTTGACCTTGCCAGCATTGACAAAGGCCCCTCTCAATCCCTCCTTTTCTTCCTTGGTGCATTGTAATCATACATCACGATGAAGTTCAGAGTGATAGATATACATGCACACAGCACTGTAAGCCTCCTCCCAACTCCCATCCTGCACCCTCACCCTTGCTGTGCATAATATTGAGATGGCATTGACAATTTTGCGTATGTACATCATATCTACTGAAGTGTTTCCTTCATCGAATCTCTCTCCCCCCGCCCACCTCCCTCCCTTAGGGTCCTCCATCATTCCAGTAGGGTTTCTCCTCCTTTTTTTTAGAGTTCCTTTTGTATTCCAATTTCTCCCTAGCTTCCACCTATGACTTTCTTAACAGGTCTTCCCTTGGACAGTGCCCTAGGGTCTCACAAGTTTTTTATCCTCCTGGTCAGCCTATCTCCCAGGAACCTGTAGGAGGTTTGAAGCTTCTAGAGCTGGCAAGTAGGGTAAATGGGGTCAGGAGCTGTGGGGTCCCCTCTGTTATAAATTGGTAAGGTCCTTGATACACATTCATGGTGTGCACCTCACCATGGCTCCTGGTATGGCCTGGGCCTCTTCTGCTCTATGATCTGAGGACATGTAACTCATGGCCCTCACCCCCAGTTCTTGGAGCCTCTATAAAAGGAACTGGGGAAACCCCTCTGGTTGCAGACTGCAAGCACAGCCCTGGACTCCCCAGGGCTGAGAGTTGGGCAGGACTAGATTCTAACATTCCTACAGTTATGAAATGGATGGGCCTTTCCAACAATAGGGCAAGAAAGGGCTGGGCTGCATTTATTCTTGTGTAAGGGACCCCATCCATCCTCAACCTGACTTCTGGAAAGGCCTGAGAGTCCTCCCTCTGTTGAACTGAGTTCATCCCACAGAGACCACCAGGTGAGAGGAAGGACACGAGACATTGGGACACTGGTCATCAGAGCCTCTCAGGTAGGGACTGTGACAAGGGCCCCAACTCTGTGCAAGGGCATGGAGGTCCTCTCAATTTTCATTCACGGTCCTTACTTTGACTCCTACCTAGTGGGGCTGACCAGACATGGCTACCTCTACTGTTGTGAAATTGCTGCCTTAGGCCAAGGTCTTCACCTCCCTCACACGAATGAAACAAAATTTAGGAGGTGCCAGACATACCCACATCTGCTCAGAATCTCCTAAAGCTGACAGCAGGGGCTCAACCCAGTATTTAAGTTGTGGTACACTTAGTCCTCCCTCAAGGTCCTCCTCACTTTCATGCACAGCAGAGCCTAGGACTTCTCCCTCTGGTAACCTGAATCTGGCCCTCAGATAAAAACAAAACAAAAACCACCACCAACAACAACATAAACACCAAAAAATTCTCAGCCCCCCGACACTATCAGGCCAACTGCTAAAAATGAGAGAGATTCAGATAGAAGCAATGTAGGATAGGAAAAATAAAAGCAATAGGTAGAAAGGAAACAAACAGGGAGGGGAAGGGAGACTGTAGCTTTAAATCTAAAAAACTCAATGATAGTCCTCATCTTTACCCTGAAGGTCTGCCCAATAAATCTGAGACCACTGTATGTCCAGTGAATTGTGCATACATATTCTGTTTTTAGACTGATCAAAGAAGTCTAGAGAAAGACATTGTTCAAAGCCCAATAATATGATATGTGTACAATCCAAGTGCTATCCATCAAGTAGGTAATGTCAGCCTGAAGAATCCAAGAACCAGACCCCCTTCACCTGCTCTGTGCTCCATGATCAAAGGAATCCAATCATTAGGCTGAATCCCCCCCACCTCTCAAGGTCCATTTACAAAGTTCCCTTTAAAGAAGTGCTCTGCACTTCCAAAGCATGCCTCTCTTACTCAAATGTGGCCTGAGTTCTCTCTTGTACATGTATTTCTTACTTTCTTAAATAAATATGTTTATGTCTCTGACTGGTGTGTGCTGAAATTCTTTTCCATCACATAAGCCAAGGACCCCACAGATCCTGAGTTGAGTAATGGACTCTTCTCCCATGACATTTCTGGTGGTCTGTACAGTGATTCAGAGACAACAGAGGCATCAACTTTGGTAAGCCTACTTAAATGTTTTTGTTTTCTACCTGTCTTTGAATTTTTTAAAAATTTTATGTGTATGAATATAAATTCTGTGTCTTTCACTTTCATGGACCAAAAGAGCATAAAGTTCATCTGCCATATTTGCCATGGCTCCCCATTCTTGGGTGGCAGGGGGAACTCCCCAGGCCAAGCAGATTCAAGTGGGAATAGGGTGGCAGCTGACACTGTCCCTTGAGACTTGGTGAGGGTCTTTGAACTCTAAAGCCATGAAGGAGCTTAGTGGTCCCTTTTCCTCTCCCTTACTCTGCAACTGCAGGACTTCACACAGGCATCTGCTGGTGTTTTACTGTGTAAACTATGGCTAGAATATAAGAGGGAGTCACCTTCCAGACCCCTTCTAAGACCAAAGAAAAAAAAAGTGTTACGTTTAAAACCAACTGCTAGCTATGGGACTTAAAGGAGGATTTTCTTTTCCTCTTCTTTTTTTTCTGGCCAAAGCCTGAACCCCTCCCTTTTAGAAAATGAGTGCTTGTTCATAAAATTACTGAAGATAGGGCACTCCCTTTAAAACCAACATACTCTGCTCCTGGGTCAGAGGGAACATAAGTCACTCATCTGAAAAAAAAACCCACATATGAGGGATTGGTCCCCCAGTGTTTTGAGCATACCCACAACCCCTCCATTTTAATCAAATGTCGGGTCCTTCTGAGACACATGTTGAAAGGAACTGACCTTGATGTCACTAAGCACACATATTCAGACCTGATATACTTTACGGGCCATCTTTGTAAATGTAAAGTGTCTCTGTGTAACCTCATCTTTTATGCTCTAGCAGAATCAGTCTGCCCAGCACAGTTACCATCAGTTAGAGAACATTCTCAGAACTTTGCCTTAACTAAAATATGTTAATTTACATGTTTATTTTTCTAGTATTTGTACTTGATACTTGGGGAAATAAGTTGAGTTCAATATTGTTACTGTAGATATAGCCAAAGAGAAGTGCCATTACCTTTGTTTGACCTCTTGTCTTAGTCAAGATAAATGTCCTCTCTACTGATATAATCTAACAGAAAGAAAAATGGCTCCACCATCGGGGAATAACAACTGTTATATTTAAGATATGTTTTGTTATCTGCCTAACATTGTTTGATCTAGGAATATTCTCGGATCCTCTTACGACTCTCTACAAGGTTTTGTGTCACCATTATCATAAACTTGTAAATTCTTAAGTGCACCTAAATTACTTGAGATGTTAGGCATATTTTTTTTCCACAAGGAAATTTTCTTTTATTTCTGAGGACCCTGAGCTGACTCCAAGGATCCAGTAGGAGCTAATAGAACACCCTGAGAACTGCGTATTGGGGAACAAGGACAGTTGTACTGCCAATAATAAGCAGACAGAATAGGCTGAAACTTCATGGTAGGGACACCTGGCCATAGATTGACAGCAGGGACACACAAAAAGTACGATCCAGACAGAGTTGTTTTATTTTTCCTTTTCTTTTTTTCTTTTCAGAATAACACAAGAAAATCCCTTAAAGCATGCAAATTACAAGATAATGGGTAATTCAATATCTATCCCTGAGAACTTATCCCTTGGGTGCCTATTAAATAAGTGGAAAGCAGAGTACTGAGGAAGAGAGGAGGAAACTAGTTTTTGTTACCTGGCTTAGCCCTAATGTAAATTACAGAATGGAGGCTTGTTCTGTAAATGGGAAGAAAAATGGGCAGAGACCTGAATATTTGGGTTTTACCACCAAGGAATAAAATGTGCAGATGTTTGAAGCAGATTTGCCTCACGGTGACAAGTGACCACCTGAACTAATTGATTGTCAGCCATGGTTGTACCCTGCCTCAGACATCCCCTGCTGTATAGGCTTCCATGTTTGTATCCTCTATTCTATAATCTATTACTTATTGTGTCACAGTATAGACATCGGTGATAGGTTTTGTTTTGATTTCTGAATCTCTAAATCTGGCATTATGTTTAATAAATATCTGTAACTCTCTTGTTCCCTATCTGTAGGGATATAATACCTGACAAATGAAAGCTGTAAGATATTTTGTGCTATTTTTGTACATGTTTGTATGTATGCATGTATTGTTTGTCTATTGTCTAAATGGTACCAAAATTTGGCTTATAGATAAATGAGGGCTCATAAATTAAAAACAATGATAACAACATAAATGAATCCAAATAACTTTTAGTTCACGTGACCTAAATAAATTCTTAACTAGTAAGTTAAGCCCATGTGCTCTCCCTCTTTCTGCTTCCTGCTGCCATGCCCCGAGATCTGTGGTCCCCAGCCTCACATGGACTGAACCCCAATATCTCCAAGGAAAAACCTGGAGTTAATAAATCTTATTTTCCTTAAATTACCTGGTCAATCTTTTAGATTATAGCTGTAAGAATGCTGACCAGAATAGTAGGTAAAAAATAAAAGTAAAAGTTATTATTAAAAGTTATTAATAGTTTCCAGCCAATCAGGATTGTATCTGTCTGTCTTTGTTAGATATTTGAAATATAATATACATTTTGGGGGGTACTGGTGATCAAACCCAGGGGCATTCTATCTTCAAGTTACACCCCCAGCCCTTTTTTTTTTGGCTTTAAAACAGGGTCTCAGTCACTAGGTTGCTGAGAGCCTCACTACATTGCTGAGGCTAATCTTGTACCTGTGATTTTCCTGTCTCAGCCTCCCAAGTACTGGGATTATAGGAGTGTGCCACCATGCCTGGCATAATGTCCATTTTTAATGTTTTCTTTTCCTTTATAGGAAAGGTGGCTTAAAATGCTAACTTTGCTTTTTTGATATCTTGATTTTCATGGGATAAACTTTTATGAATATGAATTATATACAAGTTAAAATACTAAAATATCAATATGAATTTAAATACTCTTGGCTTCTTAAATTCAGTAAAAAGGCAATATGTTTGAGCCTATCAAATGTGTAAGAAACAGTTTAAGATTTCTTCCTTGTATCTTCACTAAGCATAAGATTACTAACAGTAAAATTTAAATAAACATATGTAATTCTACCTATGAAATGGTAGAGAATATTTCTAAGCTGTGTCCTAAAGAGAAAACTATAAAGAACATAAAGCGTTATCTTACTGAAAAGGAGTAATTTGTCTAAATTGCAAAAGTCATTTTAGAAGTATTTTAAGTTATAAGTTTGAAAATGTTAAGGTAAAAGGAAACCAAATAAATAAAATAAATTTTTAAAAAGGGTTATAGGTGTGAAGAAGTATTTAAAGAAAACCTAAAAGAAAAAGGAAATGCTTTTAGGTAAAAAAAGATTTTGTGTGGCAAGATAATTAAGCAAGTTGCAGAGGGTTTGAGGAAATTGCAAATGGTTTGTAAAAGGAAAAATTTATGGAAGAAATTTTGTATATGATGAAGTGGGTTAAAATTAAAAGGAATTTTAAGGGTTTTATAAAAGACATTTAATGCATTCATTTTATGATTGAAACAATTGGGTTTTCTTAAGGTATTGATCTGTTCTTTGTAAAATTTTACAAAAAGTAGCCTAGGGAGCAAAAATTTTGCATTTTATTAAGATAATTTCCTGTGTTTTCTGCTGTAACATTTATGAAGAACTGGTTTAAAGAGAAAAGATTTTGTATTCTATCAAGATAATCTCTTGTATTTACTTTGTTAGGCTTTGATTACTTAAGAAACTTGATACTTAACAGAGTCAGCATTTAAATGTTTGTGTTTTATAGCCTGTTAAAAGACCACTTTATAACTCAAGCTAGATGAACAATTATTACTTTATTATAGTATATTTGACACCCTATATATCTTTGACTACAGATGTGTATATATCTGAGGGCTAAATATGCTGTGTATCTGAGGTTTATCTAAGTGTTTCATTAAAGTTTATAAAGTTGAAGTTATATAGGTTTTATATACATGGAAGGTAACCAATAAGTGATCTCTTTTGCAAAATACACATTGTATCTAAACCTTAATCATATAAAATGGTTGATGTTCCTGAAACTTCTACCATCTATATGTTTATTACCATTCCAAAAAAATCCTTGCATTTAAAACCTGGTTTACATATATTTGCTCTGATTAAATGTCTTATTATTGTATAGGTGATATATAATTGTGTATCAGGTAATAAGTTTATTTCTGACAGTTAACACTGTATCCTGAACTTATAAATGGTTTAAAGCTTTTCTTTGATTTTTGTCAATGCTATGAACATACAGAGACTTATTTATTTATTTTTCTCAATACTCTTCTTTCTTTTTTTATGTTTTTTCACAGAGACTTATTTATAGATAACTTACTGAGCCATGGATTCAAAGTTGCACTCCAAAAGTAAAAGCCAAGTTAATATATTTTACCTTTCCTGTAACTCTGATGTTAATTATTACTGGCTTCTTTGTTTGTTATATTTGTGTCTCCTCAGTATCATCTAAAATATAAAACTTATGAGATTGGCTAATCTCACTTAACATAATGTTCTCCAGATCCTTCCATTTTCTTGCAAATGCTGTTATCACAAAAAAGAAGGGGCAGACGTTTTCATTAATATGCGCAACTTAGGGAGTAGTGGGGACACAAAAGGGACTCCAATGACAATGGAGAACC